>VSMD01101985.1:0-23744 GCA_008750895.1 Mirza zaza
GAAAGTAGTAAAATAATATATAATATATCTAGTACCCAGAAAAGCTTTTCGAAAATATGTATTCTAAAGAAGGCTTCCCCACCTTCCCTACTAACATATCTCTGTGTCCTGTATGAGCGCACACACTCGCTTCCTTGTCATCATCGTAACCTGCAGTAATGTTTGGTGTTTTTGTTAAGTTCCTCAAGGAAGGCTTGAAAACATCACAGTGACATTTGAAGACAAATAATATTTTCAGTTGTATAAATAGGAAAACTGAAGATCACGTAGGATGGATATTTGGTTATTTAGGTTATGTGGTTAAATCAAGTCCTAAGTGTGGCTTGTTTCTCAGAATGCTGCCGCCCCCTCTGGGCTGTCTGCATACACTCAAAGACTCCTTGATTGTAGCTAAAAAGAGGAAGCCAAACACCGCATTCTATTCTCTCTTCTACATCCCTCCTCACACTCTAGTTAAAGGACGGGCTTGCTGCCTTTAAAGCCCTTTTACTCCTGTTTGGCTATGCCACAACAGCACGGATTGCCCGAAAGCACTCTGCAAAGACAGTTTACTGTGTAAGTGGTGTATAGAGAACTGGTCAAGAAATGGGTGCACATTTAAGAAAATAGACTTTAAATTTTTAGAGCAGTTTTAGGCTTACAGAAAACTAAGCAGCTAGTAGAGTTCCCATATACCTCCTCCCTCCCAGACTCAGTTTCCCCTATTATTAACACCTTGCATGAATGTGGTACATTTGGTACAGTTAATGAACCAATATGAATGCATTATGATGAACTAAAGTCCATAGTTTACATTAGAATTCTCTCTTTGTGTTGTACAGTTCTAAGGATTTTGATAAATATATAATATAATGTCATGTATATGCCACCACAGTATCATATAGAATATTCACTGCCCTAAAAATCTCCTGTGCTCTACCTCTTCCTCCCACCCTCCCCCAAACCCCTGGAAATCACTGATCTTTTTACTGTCTTTCTAGTTTTGCCTTTTCTAACATGTGATGTAATCAGAATTGTGTAGTATGTGGTCTTTTCAGATTGACTTCTTTTATTTAGCAATATGCATTTAAAATTCCTCCATGTCTTTTTTGTGGCTTGATAGCTCATTTCTTTTATTGCTGAATATTCCATTGTCTGGATATACCACAATTTGTTTATCCATTCACCTATTGAAGGACATCTTAGTTGCTTCCAAGTTTCGGCAATTATGAATAAAGTTGCTATAAACATCCATGTGCATGTTTTTGGGTGGACATAAGCTTTCAACTCAGTTGGTTAAATGTGAAGGAGGACGATTGCTGGATTGCAAGGTAAGATGATGATTTATTTTGTAAGAGATTGCAAAACTGTCCCCCAAAGTGGCTGTACCACTTTGCCTTCCCATCAGCAATGGAATGAGAGTCCCAGTTGCTCCACATCCTCGCCAGCATTTGGTATTGTCAGTGTTTTGAATTTTAACCATTCAATAGTTCTGCAGTGATATCTCGTTCTTGTTTTAATTGGCGATTCCCTATTGACATATGATGTTGAACATCTTTTCATATGTTTATTTGCCATCTGTAGACCGTTCATATCTTTTACTCATTTTTAATTGGGTTGTTCGTTTTCTTGTTACATTTTAAGAGTTCTTTGTATATTTGGACATAAATCTTTTTTTTTTTTTCTTTCATGGATTGTACTTTTGTGTTGCATCTAAGAAGATTTTAAAATTTCTGTGAAAAGTCCTAATGCAAGCTCCGAAGAGATCTGTGGGCTCCAGAAAGCAGCTTGAAAAATCTTGGGGAGATGTCATAAGTGGTCCTCCTGCCATTTAAGGTGACTGGTGGCTCCTTGTCAGCCTAAATCACAAGCACTGAACATCTCCAGCCTTCGCCACCTCTTCTTCAGAACCCTGACAGCACTGACCATCCACGGCTTACTCCTTCCTGCAAAACACGCAGACTCCTCCAGTTTGGACATTGTGGAGAGGAAAGATTTATATTTAGTTTTCAAATATATCATTGCTTGTCAATCCTCAATGATTTATTGAATAAGAGAATTTTTTTGAAGCTAGCAATGTATTCAGGGTTTTCCAACAAAATTAGTTAACCAGTTGTAATAAAGTATTCTAGTCCTTTGTAACATAGAAACAGAGACAAACAGCTCTGGTTTATTTGTAAAGGATGGCAAGTTTTTTTTTTTTTTTTAAGAAAAGTTCTTTGACTCTAACATAAGCAGGAAACTTCAAATTGGCAATGACATTTGCAAAAAAGAATCTACACAGTTTTTTTGGCTCCTTTAAGTAGGGAATCAATAGTATTCACTATCCAGCCCAGAATCTTCTATGTAGCAAGTCTCAATAAATGCTTGTTGAGTTATTTTGTTAAATCTTTGTCTAATAATACTTACTGGGTGCTCAAGAGAGCTACAGTTTTGAGGAACCACATTTATAAAAAAGAATGCAGGGAAATGAAGAGAGTCCAGGGAAACCATTCAAAATTCCTGAAATGCTGAAATATAGGACTAAGGAAGAAGAAAGAAAAGACATATTGATGATGTTCAAGTATATAAAGGAGTAATGTTGAGCAGGATAGATTATCATTTATTTCACCAAACATTAAGAGAAGAAGAAAACTGAAGTACAGTTGTAGAAATAAAATGAAGATTCAGGAAGTACGTAGGGAAGAATTTTTTTGACTCTAGTATTCTTGGGATCTTGGTGGAGGTAAGAGCAAAGTGCAGACAAATGTATGGTCCTTCTCTCAAGAAATGCAAATCTGGGCTGGTTTAGGTAAGCCCTGCCAAACAGATAGTCAGATGCAGAAGACAAGGACAGCCACATAGTGACCATTTCTCCATGCACATGCCCTTGGGTCTGGGAGTTTGCAAATTAATGTGCAAGAAGAAAGTCGATGATTACAGCAGAAGCTCAAAAAAAAAAAAAAGACACAAAGACACATGGCTTCTTTTGGGTTCCTTTCAAACTGGCAACATTGTATAATAATAGCTCATTGGTGGAGTCCTTGATATATGGGAAGGACTCCACCCCATTCCATGGGGTGGAGTCCCATCCCAATGTAAGAAGGGGACGCCCATCCCAATGTAAGAAGAGGTCCTAGTGTGAGTGGCCACAATTCTGTGAGGTTATCTGCATGAGAAGCTCAAAGTCTCTCAGCCAGTGAGTAGCAGAGCTGGAGACTGAATGCAGATTTCTAGACATGTCCTGGGCTCTTGCCCCCATCATGCTGCTCAATGACCTTTGGATCTTGGACCTGCCTAACAAAATCCCAGGTCAATCCCACCGACTTCTGGCTGCTTCACGGACTTTGCACTATCAACTTAAACGCCAATTCTGAGATCTGTGCCTGCCGTGGCCAGGAAGGACCTTTGCGGTAGCTTTCAACCTCGCCCGCAATTGCAATCACCTGGGAAGCTTTACAAAAATGTTGATGCCAAGGTACCGCCCCTGAAGATGTCAGTTTCACCGGTTTTCAGTGCAACTTCAGCATAGGAATCTGTGTTTAATTTTTTATTGAAGTATATGATACATGTAGAAACGGGCACATATCCTACGTGTGCATCTCAATGACTTCTTACAAACCGAAGAGACCTGTGTCACCATCCAGCTCAGGAATCAGAACTTCACTAGCACCCCAGGGGCAGAAAGCACGTTTGCTTCCGGTCTCCCCCGCCCCCCAACACACACCCACACTAACACTGACTTCTAACAGCATAGAAATTTTGGCATAGGCATTTTTTTAAAGCTCCCCAAATGATTCTAATGTGCAGCCAAGGTTGGGAACCATTGCCTTACTGGTTGAAGGTGGGGAAGTAGGATGAACTAAGCCAAGTGTGAAGATACAAGTAAACCAAAATAAAGTGAGTAAGAGGAAACCCAAGCTGCCCTTCTCAACCCAGTTTGCCACCTTCTGTGCTGTACGTGTAAGTCTCATTTCACATTAGCACATCAACGAGCACAGAAAAGGGTTGAACTTTTTTTTTTTAAATAAGATCCTTTATTTAAAAACAACTTTTCTCAGCATTCCCTCCTTAGCAAAAGAAAATCTTACTAAATGCTTCATGCGTGATCTTATTCAATTCTCACAACACCCAATAATAATAGGTTTTCCTGTTTTACCCCGTGTTACAGATGAGGAAACCCAGGCATAAAGTAACTGGCTCAGGGGCCCACAGTGTGTAACTGGCAACCCTTTACTTGCAGGGATTCTTCTTGCTGTAACTCAGTGGTGGTTTTTATTTTAAATATCTGTGCCAACTTACCCCTGCTGGGAAATACCTGGACAAAGACGAACGCCACTCTGATTTCATTCAGTGCATAGCGTAATGAGCTGGGATGATAGTGGGGAAAAATCAGGGTCACTTCTGTGTGCTGGAATGGACCCAGAGGATCCTGTGGTTTTACCTCCTAATTTTACAGATGAAAAAACAGGCCAACAAAGATGACTGATAGCGTCAAGATGAGCAAGAGCAAATTAGAAAGTCCAGACACTCGTGGGGAAAGGCTGGTAAGGCCCTCACTGAGCAAGGAGGGGCTTTCACCTACTTGTTCTTGGCCTCGGATGCGCAAGTTTGTGGCCTAAGTACAACTTCGTGGCTAGTAATGTTGCTGTTATTATCTGATTTAACATTCGTAGCATGTTCACATGTGAATATTATCATTTATGTAATTATAAAAGTCTCCGTATATACTGAGCTCATAATCTAAACCAGGCAGAGGGATGAGGATCACAGCCATCCGAGTTGGAAACTGGATTCTCTCGGGTTTCCCTGAGTGTGTTCAGTTTGTTTGGATTTCATGTCATATGCGATCGGCTTCCTAGCGTATTTATTCTGGCAGCGAAAGGGGTAGGGCGGTGAAAGAAATCTCTTGGAGGAGTTTTTGAAAACTTGGTGTTAACGAGTGTAAGTCGTCTTTCTTGAGCATTTCCAGAAAGCAAAACAAATCTCTGAAAATGTGAGCCTTGTTGCTTTTCCATATTTCTCCTCTAAGATTATTTTAGAGTTTCTTGGTATTGTTAAAAAAAATGTTTTCTTCTGCTTAGATCTCTCTCCCACCTCCCGCCTCCGCAGGTGGGACTCTTCCATGCACCCTGACCTTGCTTTGTTCAGTCTCCCCTCGTCTTTTTGCTATCAAACTCCCTTCAAGCCAAAGTGTCTGGTTTGTTGCTCACTGATTTTTTTTTTTTCCAGAGAAATTTTCTCAATATAAATGACACCTTCAATGACTTTTCTCTTCCTAGAGCAGTCAATCCCGTTCTAAGAAGCCCTTGGGGGTTGGGGGCAGCTGGTTATGAAGCCAGTGGCGGCTTGTCAGCCTCATTCTCTACTTACCTGCTGCAGCAGGCCAAAGCGCAGCCTTTGTGCCCAAGTCACTAGCAAAGGAAGTGCCTTATGTGACCATTCCTGCGACACCCATGTGCTCAGGGTACCTATGTGAAGGGGAGACTGTGCTTTAGAGAATGGGCCTGCTCTTGGAGGCAAGAAAAAAAATTCAGCTTAATCCAGAATGGGTTGGTACCTGGAGGCTGTGGTTGTTTGCATCAGTGCCTCCCTTCCTCATCCCTCCCTTTAAGTGCCCTCTCCCATGTGACTTGATAGTCCCTCCTGTCAAGAGATGAGAATGTTCCCTGCACATTGATTCTGACCATGACACCTGCTTTGGCCAGCAGGATGTTAGCAGGTGTAATACAAACAGAGGCTTGAAAATGTCCTTGTGTGTTTGCATGGCTCCCTTGCGTCTCTGCTTTTTCCAAGAGAAGAGCACGTCTGGGCTACCCTGCTGGTCCTGGAAGAGGAATGAGAGGTGTATGGGGCAGGGATGCCCCCAAGGAAGTTGCCTCAGGCCAGCCCAGCCTAGAACAGAGCTGTCCTGCTGGCCCAGAAATACATGTGAGCAGACCCAGCCAAGGTCAGCAGGTCTGCACAGCCAGCCTTCAGAGGAACTACAGAGCAGGAGCCGGAGCAGGAAGTGATCACTGTTTTAAGCCTCTGAATTTTGAGGTGGTTTGCTACCCAGCAATAGCAATGAGGTCAGGCCCTCTGAGACTATTATGATGATTATATGAGCAATTAGACACAAAAGCACTTTGCAAATGTACAGCTGTGGGGACTTGGAGGGTGGGACTGAATAGGCTCTGGACCTTGAACCTGAAGACCTGAGTTCAAATCCATCCCTACCCTCAACTCATTCTGTAAACTTGGACAATAATTTCAATTTTCTGGGTCTTTTTTTTTTGAGGCAGGGTCTTGCTCTGTCATTTGGGCTAGAGTACAGTAATATGATCATAGCTCACTGCAACCTCAAACTCCTGGGCTCAAGCAATCCTCCTGACTCAGCTTCCTGAATTGCTAGGACTACAGATGTGCACCACCACGCCTGGCTAATTTTTTTATTTTTTGTAGAGACAGGGTCTCACTATGTTGCCCAAGCTGGTCTTGAACTCCTGGCCTCAAGATCCTCCCTTCTCTGCTTCCCAAAGTGCTAGGATTACAGGTATGAACCAATGTGCCCAGCCTACAATACTAGACCCTTTCTCAAAGGGAAAAATTATAGCTCAGAGATTAAGTAGCTTCTCCAAAGTCACACAGTTTATAAGAGAAAGATGAAAGATTGAGCCTTTTGACCTTAAGATACATGTTGTCTATTGAACTATGCCAAATCCTTTTGATAGTTGTTTATTTACAATGAATGTTATTTTTACACTTTGCTTTAGAAGTACATCTCTCCCTGTATATAAAATAGAGTTAGGTGCTTGAGTTTTTGTTCTTGTTCCATAGGGAGGCTATGGGATTTATAAGTCAAAGGATCAAGTTCTCAGTTTCTGGGACTATAGAAGTAGGTTTCTCTACTGAATAGGGACAAAGCCTAAATAGACAACAATAAGGAAATGGTTTAGTCAGGTATGATTCTTCTGCTCAGTGGAATACATTGAAAAGCAAAGGTGGAGTCTGGAATAAGCAACACAAGTGGGGGGCAAAGAACCACTTTGGCTGGTGACGTGAATCAGGATTAGGGAGTGACAGTTATAAGACAAGAACCATAGATGGAGCAACACTGAGAAGGAACTTGGGTGACAAGGTAAAGATCAGGAATTTTGTTCAGGTGCTTGAGCCAGAGGCAACGTGCACACAACTGTGTTTTGTGGGGTGTAATTTGGCCATCATATGCCAAGTAGATTGTAGCAAAGAAGATCTGCTATTTACGGGATCCCTGGAGATCATACCAGGAGTCCAGGGATGAGGTGAAGAGGCCCAAGCTAGGTCAGTGACTACAAAAGTAGAAAAAGAGAGGCAGACACTAAGCCATCATTCCTCAGCCTACCCTGCCTGGACATGACTTTGACATTCCACAGCATACGCTTACCTCCCCTGGCAAGTCGTAATTACTGTGACAGTTATTATCTTGGGTATTACAGGTGTATAATGCTGTTGATTGTGCAAGAACATGAGGGTCAACGACAACCATGTTCCACTTGCATCTCTGGCATCTTTGTCCTCAGACTGTCACAGATTGAAAACTGATGGGGACCATGTCTTCCAACACTGCTCAGAGCTGCACCTAGCCTGCTGCCGTGTCTGCTGTGAAATCATAAGCTTAAATCCACTTCCTGAAAACAAAGACTTTCTTGAAAGTTATTTTTCTAGCATTCAAAATTCTAAAATTTTGATCGATGCTTTTATTTAAAAAAGGATTATTAAAGTAATATGCTGCTCTTTAAAAAATGAAGATTGTGAACGCTATCATGTAAAAAGGTCCACGCTCTATTGTTAAATGGTAAAAGCAAGTCTGCTGACAGTATCACTGTGCACTGCTTCTGTTTAAAGCACATTTAAGACTGAAGTCTGGGAAGTCATTCTCCAGGGCCGGACAGGGACTGGGGAAGGAGGTGGCAGGATGGGAAAGCTGCTTTATGCTCCATCATTGTCATAGCAGCTTACAACGAGGTTATATTCATAATGAAAAGAGTTTTGAAAGCATTTAGTATATCCCAGAGCAGGACAGGCCTCACATTGCCTTCCTCAGGCTTGAGGCTACTATAGGAAAATAGAAGGAGATGTTGGTTAGGGAAATACAGGCAGGACAAAGTATAGTAAAAGTCTTCCTTGGTTCTATGGACTCTACTTTTTTATATTAATGGCCCAGCATAAGCTAGTGTGTGTGGTTACAAGCTTGGACCTGTCTAGTAGAGCAAATTAGTTAATGTCTCTAGGCTTCAACTGCCTCAACTATAAAATGGGGATGTTTTGATTAAATGAGGTGAGATTAAATTAAATTACCAATAGGCATTAAGTTTGACATATTCAAACAAGGACATACTCTGTAGCCATAGATGGATACTCATTATCACAGAAAGATGTCCCAAATATATAGTTGGTAAAAACAGCTGGTCATCAAATAGTATCTACAGACTAATCTCATTAAAATTATTCACAGATTTCATATTTTTCTATATTTTCTGAATTTTTATAATGAACATGTATTGCATTTACAATCGTAAAAATCTATAAAACTACTTCTACCTTGAAGAAAAAAATAAATTAATTAAGAAGTATTACTTTGCACACAGTGGCCAACATCTAGTCAGCTTCCAATAATTACTGACTCTTGCTGTTACTATCTACCTGACATTCCAAACGTCTCACAACGACCTTGTACTTTCCCTTAACTCCTTAGTTACTTACTTCCTTGCCTTCTTGCTAGGATGTGCAATCCAGGAAGGCAGGTTTTGTAAGTTTTTAAAATTGTTTTTCAGCCTTGCTAACAAAAATAATACAATCTTACTGGGGAAAAAAAAAAATCTAAGAATCTGCTTTAATCTCAATTCCTAAAGATAATCATTGTAGATAGTGGTTTTTATAGATCCGTCTAGCATAGTGGTTGGGGCAACACTGAGACCCTTTTCCTGTAAAGGGCTAGATGGTAAATATTTTGGGCTTCGTGACCACGTAATCTCTGTTGCAACCTCTCAACTTTGCCCTGATAGCTGGAAAGTGGCATTAAAGAACAAATTATTCACAATCCTTGTTAGATATGGGAGGGGAGACTTTATTCAAGAAGAACAGGGACCACCGTGGTGGGGGGTTGCAGTGGGGAGAGAGAGACTGGGCTCAACTCTCAGCCCAGCAAGGACAAGCGTGGATTCATAACCAAGGAGCAGTGGGTGGAAAATCACTAGGAGGAAACACCAGGAGTAAGGGGGATTCTTGCTGGGCTGACTCAGTAGAATTCTTGCAGAAGGCAGGCCAGAGTGATAAGATATTGAGGGTGGGGGATGTTCACTAAACTGACTTAGCAGGATCTTGCACAAACTGGATTCTACAAGGGCAGAGAGGGAAGCTCAAGGTCAGCCCAGTCAAGCAGAGGAATCAAAGAGCCTGACTCAAGTTTGTTCAAAGGAGAGAGTCTTTGTCTGCAGCCATGGACAATCCCTAAATGAAGGGGTGTGCCTATGTTCCAATATCACTTTATTTATAAAAATAGTATTTGGCCCAATTTGGCCCTGCCACCATAGTTTGCCCTGAACTTAGAACAATGCTGTCCAACAGAAATAGAATAAGAGTCACATAAGTAATTTTACATTTTGTTATAGTCACACTAAAAAAAAAAAAAAAATGTAAATAAAGGTGAGTCCAATTTCAATATTTTATTTAACCCACTATATCTACGCTATTATCATTTTAATGTGTAATCAAAATAAATTATTAAAATATTTTACATTCTTGTGTTTAAATCTCTTCAAAATCTGCTGTGTATTGTACACATACAGCATTTTTTCTTTCTTTTTTTGAGATAGAGTCTCACTCTGTCACCTGGACTAGAATGCAGTGACATCATTATAGCTCACTATAACCTCAAACTCCTGGACTCAAGCAATCCTCCTGCCTTAGACTCCCAAGTAGCTGGGACTACAGGCACGTGCCACCATGTCTGGCTTATTTTTTGTAGAGATGGGGTTTTGCTCTTACTCAGGCTGGTCTTGAACTCCTGGCTTCAAGTGATCCTCTTGCCTCAGTCTCCCAAAATACTAGGATTACCACAGCACATTTTAATTCAGACTAACCACATTTTAAGTGTTCAATAGCCACCTGTCAGACAGTTGAGCTATAGATTCTAGATTGTCTTTGTATGCATATAATTGCATATACTTTAAAAAATAAAAACAGTATAATATACATTTTTTACTAATCTTTCTTGTACATCTTTCCTCACTATTTCATAAAGATCAACAGTTTTGGGGGACAGTTATAGTATTCCATTGTTTAGATTTATCATCTATTTTATCAGTTCCCTATTGGTGGACATCTGTATTATTTCTAAATTTGGACTGTTATTCCAAATAGTGCAGGGACTGTCCTTTTACATATAACTTTTGGCACCTGTGGGAGTATATCTTTAGAATACATTTTTGTAAGTTGAATTGCTGGGTCAAAGGCTGTAGTAACATTTAAAAATTTTCAATAACTATTGCCAAGCTGGAGAGCTGAAATTCTATGCTTATTTTGTTTTTCTTTGTATCTCCAGCATGTTGACACTCAATGAATAATTGTTCAATGAACAGGTGGATAAAAAAAATCTCCCAACATGGGGGTGGGGTTGGGGAGACAGAAATAAGTAAATGAAATGGGATAAGTGGGAACAGCTAATGGCATATGAAGGAGACACAGATTGAAACCCTGGAGCTGGTGTACCAAAAGGTGCTTGTTTACTACCTGGTTAAGCTCCGGACACTCACTGGATCCCCACCCCTTCCAGAAAGCCTCTAGGCCTTGGGTCTCAGGCTGTGGCACTTTGTGTTTCTCTGGGAAATTGTTCTCTACGTTTAAAGGCCAGTGTGAGTCCGAGTCTTACCTGCTGTGAGCAGGACAGTTTCTGGTCCAGCAGGGAGGGGGTGGTTAAAGCTCCTGTCCCTGCCCAGGGGCATCGGAAAATCCCCTGCTCTGCAGCACGCAAACTCCCAGAATGTCGGGAGTCCTGGCTGTGGAGGTCTCGGACGCCAGCCCGCTGCCCTTTTGGAATGAGGGGAGGCTTCCTCATCCAGAAGGAACAACTGGTCACCACCACGGCCAGGGAGGTTCTATTCTCCAATGGCCAAGCACACAGGTAGAAAATCTAACTACGAAAACCTGAACTTATCGTGAGATCGCCTCCCTTCCTCCACCTGTCACGAATTCTCCCCTGGTCCTGTCTCTCAAACCCGCCCCCTGGGCCACACTCCCAGCCCTGGCTGGTCCTGTCCAGCCACAGCCACAGCCTTGGGCTGGCTCCGTTCACCAGCTTCTCACGTCTTCCAGGTCAGCCACCCCCATAAACCCTCACCTCCAACGTAATCCTAAAACCTAAGCTCTTCTGTAGCCCCCGGAAGGTGGGGTCTGGCTTCCTTGTGTTTCCCGGAGGTGACCTAGTGCCAAACCCATTATAAATATTATTAATAGTTAAATAAAAGGATAAAATGATCACCAGATTTTTAAATCTGCTATCCAAGGCCTTCCATATTCACTGGACAGGTATTTGTCAAGTGCCAATGATACTCCGGGCATTGTGTCAGGTAAACAAAACAGAAGAGTCCTAAATTCACGGAGCTCATGCTCTCTGATCCTGTCCTGACCATATCTAACATTTCCCTAAACAAATTCTTTTCACAGCTCCCCCAAACACCCATTGAGCAATCTGTACTTTTATTCAATTTAAAATTTTATTTGAGCACCCATGATGTGCTAGCATTATGCTAAATATGCTAAAGATATCCCCTTAACTTAGTCCTCACAAGAATCCTTCCAGAGGGGTCATCCTGGCCCCATTTTATACAAGGGGGAAATGAGATTAAGTAACTCACTTAATCCCATGTGAAGGTGCCCACTGCCCACTGGTTAGCATTCCACCCCACAGGCCCCTCTTATCGTCCACACCTGTCCCCTGGAGCACCACTACTGGCAAGGAAGCATTTGACCCTGTGGGGCTGGGGGCATTCCAGTCCAGGTACATACCTGGAGCCCAGCAGGAAATCACTCTGTGCGTGCGTGTCTGTCTGTCTGTCTGTGGGACTGGTCCCATTTGGCTGTGGAACTAGAAATAAGGATATTGAGAGAAGACTGGAAAAGACAGGAAGTAGCTGGCTGCAGAGATCCTTGGATTGCTTTTCTCTACATCCCTAAACCTTAGTCCTCAGCACTTCCTGTAGCAAACTTCTACCGACATCTGCCTCGTCTTTATTATTGTACTGCTTTGTGTGTTGGCCAAGGAGCTCCCAGAAGTACTCAGGATGTGAGGCAGCTCGTCCAAACTGCCTTGGTTAGTGGAGGGTCAAGTCTAGAATCCAAGCTTACTTTCCAGGTTATGTTCATTCTTATTTTTTGAAACAAAATAAAAGTCAGTGGCATTCTTGCGTCTTCGGTGCTGTGACCAGAGAGCAGGCGTCGCACAGTGCTGGCGCAGGAGCAAGACGGCTTTGCGTTTCAGCCTTTGCCTTAAATCTGGCTCTGGAGTCCCTGCCCTAACCCTGCTTCTCACAGCTGCCAAACCATCTCCCTCCCAAGACCATGCTTTTGGGAGCAAGGAAAGAAAAACAACAGTAAGTCATTTTGATAAAATAAGAGCTAATAGATCCAGGTAAAATTATTGTAATTGGAGCCACAGACACTGCACTGGCTAGCATGGAAAAAAATCAATAAAATAATAACGCTCACATCTCCTCTCTTTTTTCCCCCCTCCTCCCTGAAGTTCTACTTTGAGCCGTGTATTTTCTGCCTTGGCAACGTTTAATATCTTGCCAGAGGCAGGGACACAGGGGGAAAATGCTCCTGCCTACAAAGAAAGGGAAAGGTTTCGTGGGAAAGACTTAGAATTTTGAGACTTATATATTGGAACTGGCAGAAGGAAAATCTAGCACTCTGGAAATAATGATGCCAGCATTGGGTCACGTGGGCAATTCAGCTTCCCTGCATTGCCTCAACAATGATCCCTCAGCCTAATTTTTCCCCAACCTGACGTCATAAGAAGGATGGTTTGTTCATTCATTCAATATGTTTGTCCCTTACTATTTACGGGGAACTTGAAGAAACACAAAATGAAAACATAGCTCCCCGGACCCCTAGTTGGTGTCGCAGGGCAGTAGGGAAGAAGAAACAACTACAGAGTGACCAACACAGGTGGTGGCCAGAGACTAACAGGGGTCCTCACACAGCCTCTGCTGTGCCACTCTCCGCCGAGGGTCCAAGACTGAAGGCTCAACCAGCAACCTCTCGTTACAAGCGCTAAAGGGCACCCTGCCCCTGCTTTCACTTTTCACATAGCACCTCACTTCCGCCAGCACCCCGAGTGTTTAGATATTATTATTATTATTAGCACATAAAACAGGGGTCCTCAAACTTTTTACACAGGGGGCCAGTTCACTGTCCCTCAGACCGTTGGAGGGCCGGACTATAGTTTAAAAAAAACTATGAACAAATGTCTATGCACGCCGCACATAGCTTATTTTGAAGTAAAAAAACAAACGGGCAAAAACACCCGCATGTGGCGTAGTTTGAGGACACCTGACATAAAATCTGGGCTTGGATCTCCGGCCCTCTGGCTTGTGGATGAAGGAAGAATAGGCACAGAAGATGGGAAATTCACCCCCAGAAACTGTGAGCTGGAGGCTAAACAAAGAGACAACTTCCTGGATCTAAAGGAAGTCATTGATTTATTTTTTCCTGGCCATGTGCAGAAAGCCACAATGGACATCGTCTTTTCCTCATGTGTGCTTAGTGATGGCATGCTGACCACATTTTCCCAACTCCAAGTTCACAGCCCACCCTCCTTCCTGGTGCTCCTGCCTGAAAATGTGCCTCCCACCTTCCACCTCTTTAGCATGATTGTTCCTCTTCACAGATGAGGAAACTGGGACCCAACGACAAAGAGCCTGTCAGAGGAGGGGCCAGGGCAGGGGTGAGGTCTTCCAATCACAGTTCCTGGTATTTTCCATTCTAAAATGCTGCACCTCCTCATTCCAGCTTTTACTTTCCCAAAACTCTCTCTGCCTCCATTTCATCCTGGCAGTGGGTCACAAGTCCCTGAGTGATGGTAAGAATGCATAAAACAGTCAACTTTAATCCAGCCAGTCCACTCCTAGATATTTACCAAAGAGAGAGAAGATGTGTCTTTAAAAAGACTTAGACATTAATTTTTTTTTGCATCTTTATTTGTAATAATCAAAAACTGAAGACAGTGCAGGTGACCATTGATGGATGGCTGACGTATTAATGGATACACAGACTGTGGCAGGTCCATGCCATGGAATATTGCTCATCAATAAAAAGGAACAAACTACTGATGCATGTGAAAACATGGATCATCTCAAGACATGCTGAGGGAAAGAATACAGAGACAAGAGTACACACCGTGCGATTCTGCTTAGATGAAGCTCTTGAACAGGCAAAATGGGTGTTTGCTCGCAGGGACTGGAAGAATGCAGAGACATACAGGCTGCAGGAAGAGGGAGGAATTAGCTGGGAAGAGGCAGGAGGAAACTCTTTGGAGTTCTTTTTTTTTTTTTTTTTTTTTTTTTTTGAGACAGAGTCTCGCTTTGTTGCCCAGGCTAGAGTGAGTGCCGTGGCGTCAGCCTAGCTCACAGCAACCTCAAACTCCTGGGCTCAAGCAATCCTGCTGCCTCAGCCTCCCGAGTAGCTGGGACTACAGGCATGCGCCACCATGCCCGGCTAATTTTTTTTTTTATATATATTAGTTGGCCAATTAATTTCTTTCTGTTTTTATAGTAGAGATGGGGTCTCGCTCAGGCTGGTTTTGAACTCCTGACCTTGAGCAATCCGCCCGCCTCGGCCTCCCAGAGTGCTAGGATTACAGGCGTGAGCCACCGCGCCCAGCCTGGAGTTCTAGATCTTGAAAATGTTCCCTATCTTGATAGGTGTGTGGTTTCATGGGTATATGCACTTGTTAGAACTGACCAAATTGTACACTTAAGATCTGTGCACTTCAACATCATAAGTTCTAGCTACACATGGAAGACAGGGCAAAAGGGAAGTGCACGACTGTTGGAAAACTATACAGAAGTAAAGAAGTAAGCAGAAATTATCCTGATTTTCTGACATCCAAATTTGACACCTCCAAGTTAACTCCTATTCATTGTTTCACGCAATAGCCTTTCTGGGCATCTTGGAATGTAATTATACTTGAATGGGCTCACCCATTTAACTGTGCTGTAGCCTGCTCCATGACAACGCTTAGAGCAATAGGCCAAGAGATGGAAAACAACCAGTTCTGAATCTCAACAGTTTCCTTTATTTTGTTAAATATTAATTGTTTTTCCACCTTAGAGCACTCAGAAAGATTTTGTGGTTGCCACTGACGGGTAAAAGAATGTTTTGATGACATATTTTTCTGAATGGTTTTTCTTTGGGGGGGAGCCACACCCTCCTTCCCCACCTCATCCCAGATTCCCATCTCCTCATCCCTCTTCTCTTCTTGACATCTAAGGTCATGCTGTCTAATCCCTGCTGCCTTTTTTCACTTCAACTATGCAAAACTCTGCCACCTCTGCCTCCTGAGCCCTCCTGACAGGCACAGAGACAGTGGTGATCTCTCATAGGCTGGAGCAGAGTCCAAGAATGAGGACTCCTCTGAAAGTCTAAACACTGCAAAGACATTCCTTGTGACACCTTTGTTATCTATTAAGTGGGGGAATACACAGAGAGGAAAAGCTACTATTAATTACATGTAATGCCTTTAAATGGATTTGAATCTTATTAACTATAAGAGAATCTGTATGCATTAAAACATTATTAAAATAATAATAGCAGCTACTATTTATCGTGTACTTATTATGTGCCAGGTATTTTGCTATAGTAATTGCTCTCCATGCATTTATCAATAATATAGCAATAATAGCTATAATAACTGCTATATCAATAATATGGCAATAATAGCTATAATAACTGCTCTCCATGCATTTACCTGTAATTTGTGCCATGACCCTACAGGGTGGGTACCATTGCTATCCTCATTGTATAGGTGAGGAAACTGAGGCACAGTGAAGTTTTTTTTTTTTTGAGACAGAGTCTCACTCTGTTGTCCCTCCTAGAGTGCCATGGCGTCAGCCTGGCTCACACCAACCTCAAACTCTTGGGCTCAAGCGATCCTCCTGCCTCAGCCTCCTGAGTAGCTGGGACTACAGGCATAAGCCACAATGCCTGGCTAATTTTTTCTATATATTTTTAGTTGGTCAATTGATTTGTTTCTATTTTTAGTAGAGATGGGGTCTCACTCTTGCTCAGGCTGGTTTCAAACTCCCGACCTCCAGCGATCCTCCCGCCTCAGCCTCCCAGAGTGCTAGGATTACAGATGTGAGCCACCGCGCCTGGCCTTACAGAGAAGTTAAGTAACTTGCCCAAGCTCACACCAATGGGCGGGGGTGGCCCGGAATTCAAAGTCTGACCGGCACAAAAGATTTAGTGCCACTCGATCCTGCCTCTTTTATTTACTTACTCTGTGGACAGTGTGTGCCACGCCTATGAGTTCTCCAGCCCCTGGCTTACACTGGAGGGCCTCCCAGGAATCTGAGACTGCCAGGAGAGTCACAGGCTATTTGGGGAAGGTAGGTGCACTCAGTGTGGAGTTGAGCTTCAACCTGTGGGCCGGCATAGGACCCCACTAACTCTGGCCCCATTCTTTGAACATAGCTCAGTACCCTGAGCTTCTGCCCAGACCGGCTTGTCCCAGTGTCCCCAGAAGCTGGAGGGGTTAACAGTTTAGAACCTGTTTGCAGACCATTAGAAACAATAATCACCTTACCCAGTAACCCGATCTGCCTCCAAAGAAGGGTCTTGATTTTAGCAAACAGTGTAAGTGGCCCGTGTGTAAAGTGGAGGGCGGAGGCCGCTGCCCAACTGCCACACTGGTGTTGCTTCTGAGGCCGTCGGAATTCGTGCAGGGATCAAGCCAGGCCCAAGGGTCAGTTTCTGGGCCTAGGAGGATGAGCTCAGGCCCTTCTGGCTGCTCTCCCCTCCTGGAATTCTGGAAATGTCTCTCCTATATGGTGGTTTCCCACACTGCTGCTTTCCTGGCCCAGCCAGGGGGAGCGAGCGACTTTCTGTTTGATGTCCACTTGACCAAGCGCATTCACTGACTCTTTACTGTGTGCTCAAGGGCACGCTCTTCTTTAATCCTCACCACTAAGCAGTTTTGCTTATTGTGATTTCCATTTCGCAGGTGAGAAAGAGGAGACTTAGAGACGGCAGTATGCGGGAGCCAGAGCACATGGTTAAACTTTCAGGAATTTGGCAAGCTAGCAGTTAAACACAGTCATTACTGAAAGTTAAAATTATGTAAACGTATAATTAAATACATTACATTAGAAACAAAGCTAATAAATACTCAAAATTCTTTACTTCCTGATGATTTTACTCCATTTCATGAGTACCGTGCTTTGGAGGTTGTTGATGTCTATGGTATCTTTTTTGTGTCAGAAAGGCTGTAGAGCCATGTGCTTGCCCTTCTATTTCTCTTCTCAACTCTCCATTCAGCGACATCATGTTGATACCTTCAAGTTGGCCATGGTGGGGTATATTTACACCACAAGAATTGGCAAATGTACAAATCAGGGCTTGCATTTTTTTTTTTTTTTTTTTTTTTGCCCCAGAGAGCTGGTTGTTAAACATTTACCAGTCTCCCAGTGCTTAGAGGGGTCAACTAACTTGACAAGGTCACAGGGCTTGTGGTGACCCAACCAGACATTTGGACTCCAGAGAGCTTACAGCTATGCTATTCTACCTCTTAAAAAATAATAAAGGTTCTTCAACAAGTTAATTGCTAGAAAATAATAGACATGAAGAAGGGTTAAAAAAATGTCTTTTTTCTTTTAAAGCACTGGATATTGCAGAAGAAATGATATGATGTCTGGATTGGCTTTAAGAATAATACCAGAAGTGGCCGGGTGTGGTGGCTCCTGCCTATAGTTCCAGCTATTTGGGAGGCTGAGGCGGGAGGATTTTTTGAGCCCAGGAGTTCAAGACCAGCCTAGGCAACATAGTCGAGACCTTGTCCCTAAAAAATAAATAAGTAAATAAATAGAAATTGAAAAAATAAAGAAAATGAATGGATGTATAGATCAGTGATCCTCAAAGTGTGGTTGCCTGACCAGTCGCATACAAATCACCTGGGAACTTGTTAAAAATGTAAATTCTCAAGTCCCACCAAACCTACTGAATCAGAATCAGGCCTGACCATGTGTGTTTTAACAAGGTTCCGCAGGTGATTCTGATGCAAACTCAAGTTCAAGAAACACCAGTTTAGGTGAAGCACGATTCACCATGAGTTGATGGTTATTGAGGCTGGTGACAGGTACATGGGGTCTGGGGAGTTCATATGTGTCTTTGAAATGTTCTATTATAAATATTTTTTTAAGTGATTAAGCACATTGGAAGGGGGGAGTGTCAGTATGATTGGGGAGGGGTCACTGCTGGATGACCTGTGGATATGGAGTAAGACAAAACGGGTTCTTGTGCCTGCATCTTTATTGCCTTTTGAATTAAACATCTAAGATTAACAGGCAGTTCTCCCCCTTGCCCTCACCTCCACCAAGTCCAACTCCTCATGTTTCTCCTCATTCAGGGATTAGATCCTGGAACCTCAAATCTCTTAGAGAAGCAGCTATTTGAATTATCAGCTTCCACCTAAAACTGTGTGACTTTAAAATATGCCACCCACCAGCCCTGCTTTATCAGCTGCAGACTTGAGGCAATTAATTAATTTTATGCAGCCTCTCACCACACAAGCTGCTGGACTCCTGGCCCATTGTATTTCTGGTTTACTTAGCAGATAGGGCCTAAGAGCCTGTAACTATTTACCTCCCTCTGGAGGGGCCCTCTGGGGCAATGAATTCATTAGTCGGTGTTTGCAAAGCAGCAGGAAACCAAAAGAAGCATTATGCACGTTTTCATTTTTATTTATTTATTTGGCCTAAGCTCACATCCTAGTAATGTTGTCCAGTCCTGTGGGTGTCAGTTTTTCTCTGTCTAGGTCCCTCATGCCCCCTTCTCTCCAGCTCATTTTTCTCTCATTTTTGCTATTTCCCCCAACTGGAAACCTCTTTGAACTTCATCCCAGAGGATGGATGGCTCTGTCCGCCCATCAGATGAAATATTTAAGAACTTTTAGGTGTCCTTCTACCCCATCTGCAAGCAGCAGTC
Organism: Mirza zaza; assembly: GCA_008750895.1. Taxonomy (NCBI): domain Eukaryota; kingdom Metazoa; phylum Chordata; class Mammalia; order Primates; family Cheirogaleidae; genus Mirza; species Mirza zaza. The sequence continues at coordinate 19,180 of VSMD01101985.1, forward strand.
CTTTTTCTTTTTTCCTTTCTTCCCCACTTTTCTTTTGTCTCTCTTCTCTTTTAAAAAAGTCCTAATAGACTTTGTCAAGAAATAGCAAGGTCATCCTTTCTAGAAACTATGAAGAGGGGACAAGAAATGGAATGGTGGTTTTCTTGTAGAGAAGGAAAGGGAAACAGACTATAGAAAAGTAGTTTGATGGCGGGGGGGGGGGGGGGGGGGGGGGAGCATGTTTGAGCTCTGCCTCATCTTTTTCAACTATCACTCCTAGAACAGGATTTCTTAAGTGTGATCTACATGGCGCTGGAGGAAAATGCAGATTTCCAGGCCACGCTCCAACCCAACCAAATCACAATTTCTGGGGATGGACGCTGGGAATCTGTATTGTTAACAAGCTCCTAGATTGTGAGGATGTCCACTGGGGTTTGAGAACCACACATCCGGTGGGTAATTGAATGCCTCCTAAATACCTTGCACGGTGGAAGGGAAAGAAATAGCTTTGGCTAAGGTTTTTGAAAAGCTTGACTCCAGGTACCCTTTTCAAGACATGAGACTTCATTCTTTATATTAATGATATTATTGAGTGTTTGGTATATGCCAGATGCTTTACAATCCTCACAACTCTCTCCCTGCAAAAATGTATATTCTTCAGTCTACAGTCCTCCGCTCTACCAGCTGAGCTAGTGAAAGGTGTGCATATACTCTTATTATCCCCATTTTACAGATGAGGACATGGATGCTGGGAGAGATTAAATAATTTGCTTCCATCACACCAATAAAACACAGCATCATGACAGTTAGACTCCCGTATTTCTGGCTTAAGACTGAACTCTTACCTCCTGGCCTCTCAGAATAGAACTGTGATCCCTTATTTTCCACTCTTAAGACTGAAAGTCATAATCTCACAGGTTTGATTTTATTTGTACAGACAGCGGTTCACAATATTTTCGGTCTGAACGGTCTCCCTGTACCCTGGGCATATGTTAGCTTATTTCTCACTTTGTCAGATGTTATCCAAGTCTGATATGGCAGTCCTGGGCCTAATTTGCCAAACCCACTGGGCAGGAGACCCCAGGCTTCCTCCCCTGGAATTGGGAATTTATGGATCTATTTTTAATTACCCAACAGTAAAGGTACATCAGAAGTTCCCATTTATTCCTTACTGTCTTCTTCAGAAGCAATTTTTGCTACCAGTTTGGGATGTTCCCTTGGAGACATTTTTCTTTACTTTTCTGTACTTTCTCTACATAGTGTGTGTTTACTTTCCTTGACGTAACTGGAAAAATATTATATATATGTTCCTGTGTGAGCAACCTTTGTCACATAATGATTTTTATATTAGACCTCTTTGGTTATCTCATTCTTTTGTTTCCTCCTTTGCATATTTTTTTTAGAGACAAGGTCTTGCTCTGTTGCCCCCAGGCTAGAGGGCAGTGGCACCATCATAGCTCCCTGCAGTCCTGAACTCCTGGGTCTAAGGCAGCCTCCCGCTTGAACCTCCCAAGTAGCTGGGACTACAGGCATGTGCCACCACACCTGGCTAGTTTTTCAATTTTTTGTGGAGACAGAGTCTTGCTATGTTGCCCACGCTGGATTTGAACTCCTGGGCTCAAGTGATTCTCCCACCTCAGCCTCCCGAAGTGGTGGGATTACAGATGTGAGCCACCTCGCCCGGCTCCTTGCATTTTTAATATAATAGTAAAGGTACACTGAAGAAGTTCAATGATGAAAGGGGAAGGAAGACTAATTCTCAAGTGTAATTAAAGGTTAAAAAAAAAAAAAAGAATATTTCTTTTAGAATCCAAATTTGGAAATACTTTTTTTTTTTTTTTGAGACAGAGTCTCACTCTGTTGCCTGGGTAGAGTGCCGTGGCATCAGCCCAGCTCAGCTCACAGCAACCTCAAACTCCTGGGCTCAAGCAATCCTCCTGCCTCAGCCTTCCGAGTAGCTGGGACTACAGGCACGTGCCACCATGCCCGGCTAATTTTTTCTATATATTTTTAGTTGGCCAATTAATTTCTTTCTATTTTTGGTAGAGACAGGGTCTCACTCTTGCTCAAGCTGGTTTCGAACTCCTGACCTTGAGCAATCCACCCAACTCGGCCTCCCAGAGTGCTAGGATTACAGGCGTGAGCCACCGCGCCCAGCCTGGAAATACTTTTTTTTTTTATCATGGTAAAATAAAACATAACCTAAAATTGACCATTTTGACAGTTTAGTGGCATTAAGGACATTCACATTGTGCAATCATCACCACTACCCTCCAACTCCAGAACTGTTTCATCATCCCAAATTGAACTCTGCACCTGTTAAACACTAACTCCCCATACCCCCCAGTCCCTGGCAACTACCATTTACTTTCTGTCCCTATGAATTTGACTACTCTAGGTACTTCATGTAAATGGAATCATATAGTATTTGTCTTTTTGTGTCTACCTTAGCATAATGTTTTCCAAGTTCATCCATATTGTAGCATGTGTTTGAATTTCATTCAAACACATGAATAGGTTGAATAGTATTCCATTGTATATATATTTATATATACCACATTTCATTTATCCATTTATCTATTGATGGACACTTAGGTTGTTTCCACCTTTTGGCTATTGTGAATAATGCTGCTATGAATATGGGTGTGTAAATATCTGTTTGAATCCCTGCTTTCAATTCTTTGGGGTATATGCCCAGAAGTGGAATTGTTGGAACATGTAGTAATTCTATGTTAACTCATCCCTTTTAACTACATACTGTATAACAAATATTCCATTGTATCTTTCATGCATCTACTGGCAATTTGTTCTCTTTTTCTGTAAATTGCTCTTTGCCTGGTATGATTTTTTAATGAGATTTTAAATGATCTTTATAGAATACAGATATTCTTTTATAAAAATTAATTTTATTTTTAATTATTGTAGATACATAATAGTTGTATATATTGGATATTATTACATGTGTGGCAAGTGATACACATTTAAACATAAATTTCCACATCATTCCAGATCCAAGTGCTTGTCACGATCTCTTTGATTCCTTAAGGGATATTTATTGATGAGAACTTTTATTATTGTAAAAACAAGAGCAGGCAGGCGTCTGTATGTAGCCTAGGGCCTGGGTCATAGGAGGTGCTCCACTCATGCTTGCTGAATGACTAAATTAATTTTGAACAGCACATGGTTTCATTAGTGTTTCTTTTTTAGGGTTTACCGTGATTAGTCAAATCTAGAAACTAAATTAAGTTCTTCATGATACCTCACAACACAGTCTTCCCTAAGTTTAACCTGTTCTACCAGTCTCAGAAAAAAAAGTTCAGCCAAATTGCTTATAAAAACAGTAGATAATTCAAGTTTCTGTGATTTGAAAAGCACTGCAAGGAAACTGTACTGCACCAGGCTTTATGAAAATGAGAATCGTTAGTACTCAAGCAACCCATAGCTTAGGGAGAAAAAAACCACAGTGGCAAAGGGACAAGTCCTTGTCTCCCTATCTCTTTTTCAAGAAGGTTAATCCCAACTGTAACAGCTACTGAGGATTACAGGCTTAATATGCTAATACCAAATAATTTGCTGAACACTGTATAGCCATTATTTAATATCTCCCTTAATCTTCATAATAATCCCACAGGGAAGTATTATCATCCCATGTCATGAGGTGTGGAGGGTTTAGGAAAGCTGAGTCCCACACTGAAGGTCACACCATTGTGGTAAAGGTGGAGCTGGGAATTCATCCCTGGCCCTTTTGGTGGCAGGCACTGAAATCTTTGTCACCATTATCCTAGTCCGTGCTCATGGAATCCCTTTCGATAGGTTCTAATAGGAATCGCGATCAAGAGTGGATGGCTTTGCAGGCGTGTGTGCACATGGAAGTGGGCAGGATGGGCCCATGGCTGCACTGCGGGAGCCTCTAAGGCCGGTGCAATGACCCCAGTTGTCACCCCTTGGCAGTGGCTCTGCTTACTCCTCGGTGACGCTGCCTCCTGACTATGGCGTTTGATTGAGATCTCTGCCTTTTCCACCTCTAACCACACAGCGAGTTCGTAATTCATAACTTAACTCAGGCTTGTGGTCATTCTTGTATTGCTCTCTAAACTTTGTTCCTTGTCACACCACCAGACAAATAGTGATGCTTCTGAGGCCAGAGACCTGGCTTACGTTTTTTGTACACAACTCTTCTTAAATAGAGCACTGGACTCAAATATTGACTGACAAAGTACATTTTTAGTAGACAACCATCCCAGAGCCTCTATGAGTCAGCTGAGAATAATGAACACGAACAGCTACTCTAGTAGAGGAAGAGAAAAATTGAGGAGGAAACCCTCAAACTGAATTTTATGATTCTGGAAAGAATGCTGTGTATCTATTTATAAATGCAAATAGCAGAACTTTAAAAGGTGGGCATCTCCCACCCTATAACACACATAGTTCAGCTACCATTTCCCTCCTCTCATCCTAACTTCTTGGCTGTAGCTAATTTTCTAGTATCTCCTGTGAAGAGAGGGATGTCCTTAGGGTACCCAGAGGCTGTGCAGTGAGGGTGAGGGGTGGAGGGATGGTGGGGGTGGGGGGGGGAGGGATGGTGG
>VSMD01101988.1:0-114760 GCA_008750895.1 Mirza zaza
GTGGGCGGATCATTTGAGCTCAGGAGTTCGAGACCAGCCTGAGCAAGAGCGAGACCCCATCTCTACTATAAATAGAAAGAAATTAATTGGCCAACTAATATATATAGAAAAAATGAGCCGGGCATGGTGGCACATGCCTGTAGTCCCAGCTACTTGGGAGGCTGAGGCAGCAGGATTGCTTGAGCCCAGGAGTTTGAGGTTGCTGTGAGCTAGGCTGATGCCACGGCACTCACTCTAGACTGGGCAATAAAGTGAGACTCTGTCTCAAAAAAAAAAAAAAAAAAATGAAACCTAGGGGCTGGGAACAGTGGGGCTCAAGTCTGTAATCCTAGTACTTTGGGAAGCTGAGGCAGGAGATACACTTGAGGCCAGGAGCTGGAGACCACCCTGGGCAACATAGTGAGACTCCTGTTTCTACAAAAAATAACAAAAATTAGCTGGGCATGGTAGTGCATGGCTGTAGTCCCAGCTGCTCAGGAGGCTGAGGCTGGAGAATCACTTGAGCCCAGGAGTTCTAGGCTGCAGTGAGTTATGACTCACTGCCACTGCACTCCAGCCTGGGCAACAGAGTGAGACCCTATCTCTAAAAAAATTAATAAAAATAAGATTAAAAATTAAGAGGAAATAAAAGGGGGACCTGAGGAAAGAACAGTACCCACTGCAAGGAATTACAGCCCTCATGGTGGAGTCCCTGCAGGATTGACTAGCCAAGGAGCCTCCCAGGAGGCTAATAGCAGTGTAGTTTCCACAGGCAGGGCTGAGGCTGTGGGAATACAGGGTTCCAGGTGCCACCCCAGAGATTCTGATAGCAGCATGTTTGGGGCCTCTGCTGGCTTACAGCCTCCCAGGAAACTACGGCTCAGCAGGGGAAGGGGAGCCTCCCCATTAGCACTCCCCAAGCACATTGTGTGCAAACCTTTGCCATTCCTTGATATTTCCTTGTGTAGGGAGCACAGAAGTTTCCTTAATTGGCCTTAAAAAAGAAACAGCAGGCAAGGCATGAAGAAGTGTTAGTGCCCTGCCCACCTTTGTGGAACGTTTTCTAATCGTGCTCTGAAACTGGCCCCGAGAGAGTCCTAAGGGTGCCAGTTGGAAAGTGCTCTCCCTGCCTGAGACCAAGCCAGGACTGGCACAGAGGAAGCATTCCTGGTGACTGAGCCATTCCCATGTGCCAGATGACCACATTCGGGCCCTGCACCTTTCTCATGGCCTGGGCAGAGGTTGTCACCATCCTCCTTTATAGACCAGGAAGCAGAGGCTCAGAGACGTTCAATGACTTGCCCAAGGCCCCATGGCAAGAAAATAGAACGGAGGTCACTAGGGAATTTAAAGACAACCTTCCTGCTCATGGCAGGAGGCGGCTTGGGTACAAATAGGACATTACAAGGTAGAAATTTTGCCTGAAGAGTAGTCTGGTTGGTCAGGCTTCTGGAGGGCCAGAAGAATCTTCTGGACCTTTGCTAAGGCACTGTCCCAGGAAAGGAGGCAGGCTGAGAGTGGGCAGGCAGCAAAACCAGCACAGACTTGAGAGCCAGACCTCCAAGTTCTTCCTGCACCACTTGCCGCCACTGCCACTCACTGCCTGAGCTTGCTGGAAGGACACACTGAGGCAGCGCTGATGCTGGGCCTTTCGAAACCCTTGAGCAGTCTTATTGGAAGAGGTTAAGTTTAGTGGAAGGGGTAAGAGCGTTGGTGGCAGGCAGAGCTCCCTCCCTCTCTCCACCACTTGATCTCAGGCAAAACATTCACGCCTCTGAGCCTCTATTTTCTTTTGTGTATCATGACCCTAATGACACCTCCAGGTTGCTGTGTGGATTGCATGAAAAAGTGCCCCCAGCAGTCGGCACACCCTGGGGGCTGGTACAGGGTGTGGTTTTCCTCAGTTGTGGCATGAAGGATGCAAAGGTATGGTCTGGTGAGGGCTGGATTTGAAGTCGGGCCCTTGGTGAGCTTGTATGGCACTTGGTGACATTGCAGTGTTGCTGAGGTTGAAGAACTACACCCCTGATGGAGCTCTGCCCACATGCCAGGCCCCCTGTGGGCACCTCATGGGAAGGTGCCTGATTCAGAGAGACTGGGAGGGGTGGGCAGGGCACAAGTTTGACACTGCCAGACCAGTGGGTGGCAGGGCCTGCCTGCCCCACTTTCCACAGTGGGGCTTGAGAGAAGCTGGGCCACAGGAGACCCAGCTTCTACCCGACTCACTGGGCAAGTCGCTCCTCCTCACCCTGGCGGGGGGGAGGGACAGCAGTACGCGGGCTCAGGCTCTGCACAACACCTGCCTCTCCAGGATTGCTGTGGTCACCCACAGGCCCTAATCCAGGCCACACCCTGGCACCCCCTGAGCTGGCCTGGTTCTGTGCCCTTTACTGTCTTATAAGTACAGCTACCCATTGCTGAGCACCTGTGGCACACTGGGACTTAACATTTGCCCTCTCCCTCTGGTGATCCTGCACAAACATACCTTCAACAGCCCTTCACGTGATGCTTTTAGCATCCACAATCCTTACCTTTGACTTTTGAGACAGACTCTCTCTCTGTTGCCTGGGGTAGTGTGCAGTGGTGTGATCATAGCTACTGCAGCCACGAACTCCTGGGCTCAAGCAATCTTCCTGCCTCAGCCTCCTGAGTAGCTGGGACTAAAGGCGCATCACCATGCCTGGCTAATTTTTTTCTATTTTTTATAGAGACAAGGTCTCGCTATTACCCAGGCTGGTCTCAAACTCCAGGGTTCAAGCAATCCTCCTGCCTCAGCCTCCCAAAGTGCTAGGATTATAGGTGTGAGCCACTGTACCTGGCCCTTCAATTGACTTTTAATTATACTAGTAACACCACATATATTTCAACTGTAAAAATTAAGATATTGAAGTCCAGGCTAAAGTTCCCGTTGGCCACCACCACTGCTAATCCAGCTCCAGTCCTGCTGCTCCCCAGGGCTTATGTGATGGTACCAATTTGGCTGGGCCCTCCCACCCCGCTTCTGTGCTTTATATTTGTGTATGTGCCCAAGAAATACCTGCTGCTCTTTCTCTCCCTTCCAGAAGGACAAGCCGAGGCAAGCACTGCAGACAAGGAGGCTAGCAACCAGCCCCAGAGCAGCGATGGCGCCACCTCATCTTGAGTCCAACCTTGTCCAAGGAGGCTGGAAGAGAGACCTGCTGTCCTCTCCTGGGAGGGGAACCCTGGTACTGGCCTGGCAGCCTCTTCTCTGAGCCCCACCATGTCCCAGGCAAGCCAGGCCAGACTAAGAGGGCCCCCCAGAGGCCCCCACTCTGGGTAAGCCCTCTGCCCACCCCACAGGCTCCACACTCCCACCACCGTCTCGCCAGGCCCAGGTACACCTTCAAGACACTGTAGCCACAGGATGTTATTTATTCAGTTGGCGCCGAGACTCACAGGCTGGGCCCTGCCTGCAGGATGAGTGGCCCATGCAGGAACACTCCTTTTGTCAGCGGCCTGGGCAGGGACCATGTCCCAACACCGACCCCTCCTCTCCAACCACAACCTTCTGGGTCAAGACCTTCTTACCCCTTTTTTAAAAAACACTTTTAAAACTTTTTAAAAATTTTAAACCTTTTTTCAGCAGAAGAGAGAGTTGACAATTTACTTTTTTTTTTTTTAAGCCATTTTAAGCTGAACTCTCACCATCTATCTAGGCAGCTCTGAGGTTCCCTCATGGAGCTTCACAGATCCATTTTCAAGGAAGGGATTTTGGCTCAAAACTATCTGACCAACTCTTTGCCCTTTCTACCAAGATAAGTGACACCTACGACCCAGAAAATAAATTCTGATGATCTGTGTGACTGGTTTATTTCTCCTACAAAGAGCAAGAGTAGGGATCGGGCCTTATTTTCTCCAAGTCCACACTGAGCTGGACTTGTTCCAGGCTGCACAGGAAGAGACACTGAGAAGATGCAGGACTCCGCAGAGGCCGGGACCTCTCCTAGGCCCCAGTGTCTGATGAGTCCTTTCCATCTCAGCCCACAGCTTCAAGAACCCAAAAGGAAGCATCTCCTCTTAACCACTCTGGTACAGCGCTCACCGGCCGAGAAACCTTGCCCACAGCCGGCACTCACAGTCCACACGATAGTCTGTGCTGTGCATTGACAACGAATCCGTTTTGCTCTTGTGTGATGAGGAAAGCTTTAAAGCACCAAAAGCTTGTTTTACTTCACAGGCGGCTTTACTTGTAAATCAGAATAGGTAACATATACATATATGTTTTCATTACGTTATTTTTAAATGTTCAAAATTTTATTTTGATAAATGAAAAATTAGGAAAGTCATATCATGGCTGTTGGCTAAAGTCGATGCTGGGCTGTGCGCCTTCATACCACGGCTGTCGGCTAAAGTTGCTGTGCGCTGTTGACTACAGTCGACACTCGGCTGTGCGCGTTCATCTGTGGCTATTGACTATAGTCGACACTGGTACCAAAGTGGTTAAGACTTAGAGTAGGCGGGGCTCAAAGTTCAAGGAACATTTGAACGACAACCCTTCAAGAGAAGCCTTATTTCTTCTGGAGGGAGGACAGGCTATGGGTCCCTCTTAGGCAGGGGTTCCCATTCACAGCCTCCACGGGGCTCCCTGGACCCTGCTGCTGAGCAGGCTGGCTGCGTCTAGGAGCCCGCCCGAGATCACAGCACCACACGCCACCTGCTGCATGACACCAGCCATGGGCTGCTTTATTAAGCACCACATTTTCAGTACAAGTTGCCACAGAAGGAGGGTTTCAGATTCAGCCACGCCCACTAGCATGGGGCCTGGTCCCTGAGAAGGGCACATAATCAGAGGAGAGATGTGGCCATGCCGAGGTATATGTGTGTACAGAAACAGGCACATGGGCTTCAAGAGCAGTAGTAGCTGATTATTGAAATCATAGTCTTCTTAGAAGGAATAAATGCAAGTGTTGCTTGACCCCACAGAGTTGTGAAGACTCCACGGGGTAAAGGCTCGGAAAGGTGGCCATGGCATCTTCAGGGGTGCTGCCTCTCTGCTTGTCAGGTCAGAGAAGCAGAAAAATCAGGAAACTCACAGTACCCAGGATGTTGTAAAAATCACAGAACACCAGAACCAGAAAAGACCTTCTTTCTACAGGTGGCAAGACCGAGGCTTAGAGCAAGGGGATGCCTTGCCAAGGCCACCCAGGAAGAAAGGGGCAAACAGACCTGGGCCCTACACTCCCTGCCCTTGGCTTTGGGGCAGCCATGGAGATGCCCCAAACTGCCCAGACCTTTGGGACTTGAGCAAGTCTCTCCCTTAGACCAGCCTCTCAAGATAGCGGTTATACAGAAAATGAGCCAATCTGATGAGAGGCTGCTCCCAGCCGGGGCCCACTAACGAAGGAGTCATCACACATTCGTGGTGTTGCCCGAGAGAGGAGGGGCATTTTACTAGAAGTCCCACAGAAAGCCAGGGTAGAGCCAGGGCATGGCAACAGCCCAGAAACCCAGACAGCAACATACCTGCAGCAGCTGAAGATGGCATCCCATAGGCTTTATAGAGCAGGTTGACAAGTTCTGTCTTCTCATCTTCTGGGAGGAAGCTGGACTTTGCTGCATTAATGTTCTGGAAGGGCCAGGATGGCAGACAACATGGAATCAGAGAGCAAGGAAGGGAGCCCTTGGGAATCTAGTGGCAATCTATCCTCTTTGTTGAACATGGGCAGGTAAGCTGAGGGAGGGGGGACTTGTCCAAGGTCACACGGCAGCTAGTGCCAGAGTAGAGACCATGAGGTTCTGGGTTCTTAATGTGGCATTACATGATACAGGGATGTGAAAAGTTGGAGAAACCTTGGAGAGGCAGGGTGGCAAGTGGGAGGCCAGAGAGATGCCACCCTACACGAGCTGACTCACACAGCCTAGGACCTAGGAACAGCCTGGAGCGTTTGTATGGAATTTCATAGCTGGCCACACCTTTCTGGGGAAGGGTCGACAGATTTCACTGGATTCTTTAAGGGCACTTAACCCAAGCAAAGGATAAAAAACCTGGTCCTAGGTCAAGACCTCAGCACAAAGATGTCTTCTCTGTGGACAGCACCCGACTCTAGGTCTGGCTTGTCTTGGACTGTGTAGGCACTCACTCCTCACCTCTCGAGGCACCAGGCCCTGGACAGGACCTGAGGCCTCACACTTCCAGACCCAAGGGTCAAGGCCAATCAATACTCACTCACCAGTCTTTTAAACTCTTCTTCAGTAAAGCCCATGTCCTGTTTGGTCATCTGGTAATCAGTGTTCAGGGTGGACTTGAAGATGAGTGGGTCATCTGTGTTGAGCGAGTAGTTAGCCTGGTCATTTTTGAACCTGGATCAGGAGTGGGGGCAAGAGGGAGCCTCCTTTTACTCTTTCATAAAGTCAGCACACACTGACCTTCACCCTCCTTTGATCCTCATGGCAACCGTAGACTGACCTGATCCTTGCACAGAGGAAGAAACAAAGTACACAGCCCTGGGGTGACTTGTCCAAGGCCACGCAACTAGCAACTGCAGACTCAAGCCCACCCTGCCAGTCCAGAGCTGGGCTATGGCAGCAGAGGGGCCTGATGTGACAGACAGAATGGGAGCTTGGGGAGGCCAAGGAGCCCTCCCCTCTGCACCCTGCCCCCGTCGTCCTCAGTCCCACGGGATCTGGCTATTCCAACACACCATGGAAACTGTTCTTAGCACAATCCCTGATGCCATCTTGTTAAATCTGATGGATCTTTGTTAGCTCTTACCTTAATTGACTTGTGTAACAGAATTTGGTACTGTAGCCTGTTCTTGAAACCCTTTCCACAGATTTCTCTGACACCATACTTTTGCCTTTCCTTCTACTTGTCTCTTTTGCCTGTCCCTTAAATGTCACTGTCCTTCAGGGTTCTATCCTAGGCCCTCTTGCTCCACCATCTCCTGGGGCCATCATTCTACTTCAGCCACCAGATCTGTGCAGATGACTCACTCTTGACTCTTTCTCCAGCCCATGGACTGTGTACCCACATACTCCATGTTCCTAAGGCACCAGAACATCAGCCCAAGCTCTGTACCTTCTCATGAGCTTGGCAGACAGACCAGCACTGGCCTGACCATGGTCACCCTGAGTTCCTGCTGTCCTTATCTTGCGTCAGGGGAAGGCGGCTCTACCTGCCTGAGGCCTCATGCCACTCCCAGGGCTCGGACACAGGATGGAAGGGCCTTGGCTCTGGTTAGGCTGCGGGGTGGGAGCAGGGTAGGGTGGGACAGGCCCAAGGGAAAGCTTCAAGAAGATGCTCAGAGCAATGCCAAGAGGTCCCAAGGGCCAGGTGGCAGGAGCAGAGAACGTGCAGGCAGCAAGGACTCATGCCACTTGATGTGATGCCCAGGAGGCAGAGTTGGGAGAACTGGGAGTATGGAAGCTTCCTTCAGGGGAGCAGGGCATTGTGCTGTAGCTGAATGAGCTGCAGGGCCCTGAGCTCTGCTAGTTAGCAGCTGGATGACCTTGGTGGAATTACAGCACATCTGAGCTTCGATCCCTCATTTGTAAGATGAGGACAGATGCCTGCTTCCCAAGGACTCAAAGAGATTTCATATCTAAGAGACTGGGCATATGCTGGTGCTTGATCCCTACATTTCCTTCCCATCCTTGGTCTTCCTGGAACAAAATTGAACGGGCACAGGGTACCAGAGCTCACCGAACGACTGCATGCTCCGTTTCTGGCTTCCAGGCACCAGTGAGGTAGCTGGACCAGGGGCAGACCTGGAAGAGCAGGTGTGAGGCTGGCAGGGACAGCTCCAGGCCATGCTGACCCCTCCACGGGGCACCCCCCATTGCTGGATCCCACGAGCTTGGCATTCTCATCCCCCTCCTCCATCTAGCGGCTTTGCTGCCCACTGTCCACTCCCATCCTGGCTCACCTGCCCCTTCAGCTCCTGGGACCCACCTGGCCTTCTACCTCTCTGTCCAGGAGGGGGAGGACAGCCGGGGAGGCTCCTCCTTACTCTCTGGCCCCTCACCTCAAAGTGCATGTTTTCCTGCCGCAGCCTGTCGTAAAGAGCCTTGTCTTCCAGGGTGTGGTAGCCGTGTCCCAGCCGCTCTGTCTTGAGTACGTCCACAGCCTGCAGAGAAGCAGAGTAGAGCCAAGTGTGGGGCGGGGGGGGGAGGCCGGGAAGGAGGCCCCGTGGCCAGCCCAGCTCCTCACCTCTTTCACCACTTCAGCCGAGCCCACCTCTCCGGCATGGACGGTGCGGTGAATGCCGCTCCTCACGGCCTCCTGGAGGGGCGAGAGCCAGGTCACGTGGGGCCTCAGGAGGCCCAGTAGCCCTGCCTTCGCCACGCCGTGGGCTTGGACCACCCCAGGCAGGATGGCCCATGTCAGCAATGCGGGAAGTCTGGTCTCCCCCAGCCCACCATCGCCTAAGCGGTAGCTACGTGTATTAGCCAGCACCGTATGAGACGGTTTCTACGCATTACCTGATATTCACAACCATCATCCCACTGGCTCTATAGGAGGGGAGCTCAGGAAAGTTAGGTGACATGACCAAGGTCAAACAGGAAGCACAGAGCCAAGCTCTGAACCCAGGCAGTGGGGCTCCAGAGCATCCACCCTTAACCCCACGCCACGCCCCGTGCACAGGAAGGACATTCATCGTTAGGCTGGAAGGGACCTTTGGGATGTCTCCTCCAACCCAGTCGTCTCAACAGAGGAAACTCGCCCGAGGCTACACAGCAAATCATAGGCGGAAGCGGGTTCAATTGCGGGACTCCCAACACCCTGCGGTCTTCACGCCCAGTTCCAAGCCCCAGACCCAACCAAGGCACACTCGGGAACTCAGGAGCGCCACGCTCCCGGTTTGTGTGGCTTCTCCCGACTGTGGGCAGGAGACAAGCTGGCCCAGGGCCCACCTCGTAGGCCTGCACGTGGCCCCGATAGAGGCTGCTTCCTTGGAGGGTCTCGTCTCCCGCCAGGTCGATGGCCACCACGGTGTGCTGCCGGTACTTCTTACACAGCTCCGCCACCTCGAGGGACCAGTCTGTGGGCGACACTCCCGCCGGGCTCTGTCAGCAGCAGCGAGGAGAGACCTCCCAGCCTCCTGCTCGACATCCCACCCCCACCCCTGCCCCAGGCCAGCATGAGGCAGGGCCCAGGGCCCCATGCTCAAACCCAACTGCCGCGTCCCAACCACATGGCCTTTAGCAAACTGCGCTGCACAGTGCCTCAGTTTCCCTCCTGGGGGGGCACTACCAGCTACCGCATGGTCGTGGCAAGGCTCTGCTGAGCCTCGTGTGTAAAGCACCAAGGACAGGGCCTGAGCTCAGTAAATGACAAAGGAGCCATTCTGTCACATGGTGCCCACAGCAGCCCTCAAGGTGGGCTCACCCCACTTGGCAGATGAGGAGATGGAGGGGAGGGCACACCGTCTAACGCTGAACCTGCAGTCCAGCCCGCACCCGTACCGAGCATGTTGCCGGCGCGTCGTGTCATCTTAACCAACAAAGTTACCACGAAGTATTCGAAGCAGAACGAACGTGCTCAGGCTTTGGAATGAGAGGGCTCTGGGTTCAAATTAAGACTTTGTACCTCCTTGATTGAGGAGCGAGAGGCTTCACACCTCTCTGCCTCAATTTCCTCATCTGTCAAACGGGAATAAACAATGGTAGTGCTACTCCCCAGGCTGCTGTGAGGGTTCGAGAAAGCGCAGGCTAGGCACTCTGCAAGTAGGTCTGTAGGTTGGCATCAACCCCTGGCTCTGGCTCTCACTGACCCTTAGGGTGGAGGGAGGAAGGAAGTACGTGTGACGGTCTCCTTATGACAGCACATAACTGAGGCCTAGAGAGGTGCTGTGACCTGCTGGGGCCACACAGTGGGGCTCTGCCCATGAAGCTCCTGCCCTAGAGATTTGATCAGCATCAGTGACAAGGGACCCCTTAGAAATCCTGAAAATTGGACCTGTTCATGGGGTCGGTGGCCCGGGCAGGACAAGGCCTGGCCCACAGGTTCTCAAGAGAGGACTGTGAGCTGATCAGAACTAGCTTAGATTCCCCCCCCCAATTGTTTAAGCTCCTTTGACTTTGAGCTACCTGCAGGCCATGTGGCTGTCAAGGCCTGGTCTCCCTGGGGAGAAAGTATGTCACCAAGAAGTTCTGAGTCTGCCTAGGAGGCCTCCATGGCTTCAGGAGGCACCAAGTTCCTGCTCGTGGGCTCAAGGGGACACCGTGAGTCATGTATGCAGGGTAGGCGAGGTACAGCCCCACTGCCAGGCCAGGAGGTAGGGGCCGGGGTTGGGTGGGCGGCCCGGGCAGGGCGGGGATCCTACTCACTGGGCTGGTGGCGCATGCAGCACAGGATAGACCGCACCTTGACCCCGAAGTCTCGCTCCCCTTCCTGAAGGCCCTGGCCCACTAGGGCCACCACCTCGTCTGGAGTGAGGTCCCCTCTGTGTGGGGAGAGGAACAGGGGCAGGCCTGAGGCAAAGGGAAGGCCGGAAGGGCAGCCCTGGGGCTGGGACAGAGGAGGAGGAGGAGTGTTTGGGAGGACTGGCAGACAAACCCGGGCGCAGCACCCCCTCCAGCTTCCTTAGAGCCGTCTGGGCGCTCTGGATCCCCGTGGGAGGTGGGTGGTGTCAGACACAGCCCTCCCCACCCCAAGTGGACAGCAGTGCTAAGCTTGGGCCTTGCCATGGGTGTCAGAATTGTGGCTCAGAAGGCGGGACAGGGTGGTTTTGTGATTCCACTTAGAGATCCGTGGGGGTCCAGGCAAGGGGGTGAGGATGGGTCAGACTCACTTCAGTTACGAGGTTAGAGCAGGACCCTAAGTCACTGGCTAAGCAGGTTAACATCCCTGGGCAGCAGAACTACGTCTGCAGCTATGGGCTGCAAGACAGCTAAACGCTTCTGCCCAAGGTAAAAACAGAACCGCATGCAAGGTGAGGAACAGCAGCCTCGTCTCATGGTGGAAGTAAACCCATGTTTCTGAGGCCACAGATCAGATCGGGGCAAGACCATGGTCTTGCTTGGGCCAGCGACTCCCAACAGTCCACCCCTCTAGTTTCAAGGTGGGGCCACCCAGCCACACCTCAGCATAGCCCCTTCCAGGGTCCCACTCACTCAGCCTGGTTCCAGGGGATAGGCTCCACCTTGGAGTTGGCCAGCAGGTGCGGGCTGTAGCGCACCTCCACGTACACCACGCCTTCCTTGGCCTTCATCTCCACAAACTCGTAGGCGATCCTTTTGATGGCCTCCCGGGAGCCCCTGGGAAGGGAAGGGAAGAGAAGGGGTTGGGGACAACCTTCCCCAAACCCCTTGGGAGCTCCAGGAGCAAACAAGGCTGTCCCCAACCCTTGGCAGATCAAACCCACTTTTTGTCCCCAGTCCCTTGACCCCCAGCTCTGGGCATCTGCTGGGTAGGGGCCTAGACACTCAGCAGGTCCTGTCAGCTCTACTTCCAAGCCACATGCCAACTCTCACCCCTCCACCCTGGCTCAAACCATGTCCTCTCTAACTGGCCTCCCTGTCCGCAGGCGTGGCCCTGTAACCGTTCACGGCACAGCAGCTGGGACAGTCTTCCGTGAGTATGAGAGTGTATTTATCGCTCCTCTCCGCGAAGCCCACGTTGCAATCCCAACTCCGCAGCCCTGCACAATCCAGCCCTGCGGGCCTCCCCAGCACCTTCCTTCCCCTCACTCTCCGAGGCCACCCGAGCCCCCTTCCTGTCCAAGCACAGCCGGGCCTCGGTGCTGCAGCCCCCTGTGGCACACCCTCCCCCCATCTCGTCCCCTGCTGCCTCCCTCCCCCCCAAGCCTCACCGCCTCTGAGAGGCCTCCCCAGCGGCCTTGGCACAAAGTGTCCCCTCTGCCACTCCCCTGCGCTTCACTTTTTCTATGGTCCTTATCACAATTTGACACCGTACGTCCCACGGCTTCTTAGCCAATTTCCTCTCCCTCTAGCAGCACGTGGACTCTGAGGCAAGGACCCTCCACCTGCCTCGTCACTGCGCTACCTCTCAGCCCAGGACAGTGCCTAGGACGCAGGGGTGGGGCGTGTTGGTGATGGGCGTAAGGCCGGCGGGGAAGAGAAACGTGAGGAGCCAGAGGGACAAACCCAGAGGGACTCTGGAAGGGGAGACACCTGGGGCTCGGCCGTGTGCTCGGACCCTTGTTCCCGCACTCATCTGCTGTGTAACCCCGGGTGAGTCACCCGCTCTGACACCTCCATCATGGGGGTCTGTGGGGACGAAAGAGTCACACTTCGTAACCCTGCCCTAGGCCAGCTCCTGGGGCAGACAAATGCTCAAGGCACGTTAGTTATGACCGAGCGTTGGCTCCGGAAGCAAGGCACAAATTGACCCGCAAGGGCCACTGCAGGCCCAATGACAATGTGCTGATCAAATGACAGCGGACCGAGCCTCGCTGGAAGTCCCGCCGTGAAGAGTGAAAGGGAACGGTTACGAGACTGTGAGGGAAGGTACACAAGCGCTGACAGCCGGGGTGGGACGACCGTGACTGCCCCGGGGAAATCGGGCCTCTCCCGGGAGGAGGGGCCCTGGGAGTGCCCGTGCCCTGAGGCCGCGGATGGACGGGCGCTATTCCCCTGTGGGGCGGGGCGCCTGGACCCTGGGCCTCAGCCCCCAGTGACTGGCCTCCCGGGACCAGGCTCACCCCACGCCCCACACTGGGGGATCCGGGGCAGGGCGCTGGCTCAGGCTTAAGCACGGTTGAGGTTTCTCTCTAGACACTCCCAGCTCCGCTTCTGGGCCTTTCCAGTACCCAGTAATGTTCCTCACCGACTCGAGACAGGATAAAAGGAGCCTCAGCGAGAACCCACCCCACCCTGTCTCCCTCCCGCCCCGACTCCACACCCCCCACCTCAGAATAAGCCTCTCCCCTCCCAACACGAAGCCCTGAACCAGCAGCTAGAAGACCGAGTGCTCAAGCCCTGTACCGCCTCTGACCGTGTCTTCTCTGGGCCCTGGTTCACCCTGGCCGAGGGGCTCTTCCCCCGACTTGTGAGGACGGTGGCCAGGTCAGGGCAGGCCAGACCCTCAGGAGGCCATGGCCCCAAAAGGCCAAGCAGGCGGCGCCTAACCGTCTGCCAGCGCAGGCCTCCAGGGAGCTGGGCTCCGTGTGCGGCCGGGGAGGTGCAGCTGCCTCTGCGGTGGCGTGGGAGGTGGGGAGCCCATGCGAGGCGCCTCGTGCACACGGGAGCTCCCCTACGCAGGGTGCCGTCCGGGGGTGTCTCTGGGGAGACGCAGCGGGTGCCCCAGGGAGGCGGCCGTGTGCGTCTGCGCATCAGCACCCGGACTCCTCACGCCCGTCCTGCCAGCTGCCGGCAGTGGCCCCGTCTGCCTCACATGCCTTTTTCTTCGCTGGTCTCCAGCAACCCGTGCCTGGCCCCTCCTCCAAACCGGCCCTCACATCCACGTCACACCCTCCCGTCCCTCAGGGCCCGGCCCACCCTTCCTCTGCCAGGAAGCCTCCCCTGGCTGCCCCCGGCCCCTCACCTCCCCCCCTCCTGAGCTCCAGCAGCGCTGGCTGCCAGGGCCCTATCCCCGCCCGCCTCGGGAACCCTGTCTGCTGCCAGGAAGCTTGAGATGGCACCAGGGCGCGAACCTGGGCTTCAGCCCTTGCCAGCAGCACGGCCGGGGCAAGCTCCTCGACTTCCCCGAGCCGCCAATTTCCTCGTCAGCAAACGAGGACCATGTCCCCCTTACGGTCGACAACTACAAAAGGGAAAGACGGTTCTGGAGATGCTCTGCTATTACAGAAAGAGAGCCGTGAAAGATAAAAGTGCCCGTCGCTAAAGGATCATCTTCAAAGCGACAGGGGCTTGCTGAGGACAGGGCTGGGTCCGTCCCGAACCCGGCCCCAAGAGGCAGGTAGGTCACAGGCCCTATCGTCCAGAAGAGCAAACGGAAACCCAGAGAAGGTGACTTTGCCCAGTGTCACAGTCATTGCATGAAAGCGTCTGACACGAGGACCTGTATCTGCCACTTCTCTATAGAAGCGATTTGGTCTGTCACACCCACACTTCAGAAGGGAAAACCAAGGCCTGAAAGCATCGGAGAGAGTCACTCAAGCCTCTGTGATGGGGAGACGAAGAGCTGAGGTTTCAAGCGCCTCTCTGCAGGCTGAGGCACAGGGTGGACGCTGGTGCAGGACCCAAGGGCTGGCAGCAACTCACGCGACAGCCGGCATGTAGTAGTCGAACTTGGCCAGGAAGCCCGGGAGGGTGAGCGGCTTGTCCATGCCGATGATGTTCTGCAGCTCCTCCGCCGTGTTGGCTGGAAGTGGGATCCCCCTCTTTCTGGAAACAAAAAGAATGAGGATGGCCGGCCAATCCAGGGCAAGATGGAACCATCCCCTTGGAGGACCCCAGCAGGAAACACAGGTTTCCCTCCATCTAGCTCCTCCCATTAGACAGACGGGAAAACCGAGGCCCAGGGCACATGGAGCCAGGGCCAGAATCCTCCCAACAGCCCTGCCCCCGAGACACAAGCAGGCGCATCTCGCGGGGGAGTGGGTGGAAGTTGTTGGTGTGGATGCACGTGCGTGTGCGTGCGTGCGCACACCCGTCCACGTCCCTGGCGGGCTGGTGCCTGCAGACAGGGAAAGAGCCAGGGCAAGGCCACGACTTCCTCCTCAGCCCCAGGAGCGGGCAGAGCCAGCAGTCCTACATCCGCTCAGGGGTTATCAGGGGCAGTGACTGCAGCGTCACAATTCCCGGGGCGGGGCGGGCGCCAGTCGGTCCCTCTTCCGCCCTCCATCTGGCCAGCACATCAGAGACGCTTGCCAGGCCCCGTGTACTGGGAGACCCATGGGTGGGGCCCAGGGAGCCTGCCGCCGGGCTCGGCGCTCTCGCCCCACCGCCCTCAGCCCTGCGCAGGGCTGGACCCCGGCAACGCTCATCGAGGGCCCTGCCTGGAGCCTCCTTAGCATCTCCGTCCCCTCCCAGGCGCGGGGAGCCAGGTGCGAGCTCAGGGGGCTCGCTCCCTTCTGCACAGCCCTGCTGCCTCCTCCTCCCATCCTGACTCTGCCTGCGTCACAGGGCCACCCTGGGCCTTCCCCACTTTTGAGATCAGAGGGACGGCCAAAGAGCCCCAGACATTAAGCAATGCTTCTTGGTCGGGCGCGGTGGCTCACGGCTGTAATCCCAGCAGTTTGAGAGGCCCGGGCGGGAGGATGGCTTGAAGCCAGGAGTTCAAGACCAGCCTGAGTAAAACAGTGAGGCCCCATCTCTCAAAAATATAGAAAAATGAGCCGGACGTGGTGGCATGCGTCTGCAAGTCCCAGCTACTCGGGAGGCTGAGGCAGGAGGATCGCTTGAGCCCAGGAGCTTGGGGTTGCTGTGAGCTAGGCTGACGCCACTGCACTCTACCTGGGGTGACAGAGTAAGACCCTGTCTTAAAAGAAAAATGCCTCTAACATTTTAGAAGGAGGGACAAGAGAAAAGACAAAAGACACGCTGAGGCAACAATGTAGAGAACATAAGAAAAACTTAAAAAAAAACCCAAAATGAATATCCTCAAGGAGCAGAGAAGATATTACAACCTTGAAACAAGAAAATCCCTTTATAAAAAAGGAACATTCAGATAATAAGAATGGGCTCTTGGAAATGTAAAGAGACATGTCAGCGACATAGGCTATAATAAAAGGAGAGGAAGCTGAAAGTGAAGAAATCCTCCAGGAAGGAGAACAAAAGGACGAGACGATAAAAAACTACGAGCAAACAGCTAAGAAAATTAGAAGATTGAAGTAGGAGGTCCAAGCATCCGATCGTCCACAGAGCAAGAACAGCAGACAGACAGGAGGAAATTGCCAAATAGAAGTTTGACCAAATAGCGTCTAAGTTCTGTAATGGCTTCTGTTATTACAATGTCTTCCTACATAAATATCTGTGCCTTAAGCCTCGTCCCCATCTGGTGGCCTCAGTCCCTGCGATTGCCAGTAGGTCCCGCCAAGACGTCACCCTGCCGTCCACCACCCGCCCTCAGCCCGCCACGGCCCTCACCAGCGCCCAGTGGCTGCGCGGCACCGCGGGAAAGGACACCCGTGCGGTGCTGGCACCCAGAATGCGGACGCTCAGTGCCCGCAGCGTCCCCAGTGCCAGCCCGCCTGCCCCAGAGTCCCCCTCATGAGGCTGTAACCGCGGCCCCGCAGAGCCCGACCTGTTGCTAAACCCTCTGTCTGGAGATCCTGGGAGCCAGTGAGCGGAAGCCAGGGGGGCGAGGCTGAGGCTCTGGCTCCCGCACTGCCAAACCCAGTGGCCACCTTTGCCTCGGGGCCCCGGCCCAGCGGGCTGCGACTCTCCCGACGGCCTTCAGCCAGCTCCCGGGACCCCACCCCTGCCTGCCGGGCTCGTCCCGCTGGCCCTGCTCTCTCAGACCCTGCCTCTTCTGCACCTGCCCCGTGAACTCATCTCCTTTCACGGTTTCCACCCAGGTCCACGGCTTCCGATCTCCGTCCACACTCCACCGTTTGGGGGCTGGACAGACAGCAGCGACCAGGCCGGGCCCCTGCGTCTGCCCGCCTTTCCCCTTCCCCCAGAGCTCTCCCAGCCCGGGTTCCACATTTCCGCGTGGCTCCCCCATCTTCCCAAGTCGGAGGCAGGGGCCTCCCCCGCCTCCGCCACCCCCTTGCCCACCAATAGCCAGTCCCCGAGATCTCATTATTTTGCTTTCTAGATATTTCTCCGCTTGGTTTCTTCTCCAGCCTCCCTCCTCAATGGTCACCAAGAAAGATCATTTTTAACGCATAGTTGAGAAGGGGCAGCCAGGGACAGCCTCTCTGAGGAGGTGACATTAAGCAGAAGAGTTAGAGGACGGGCAGGCAGGGGGGCTCCTGTGCTGGGGCAGTGGCAGGGCACACGGGGAGGGGCCGGGACTGTGTCCGGAGGCGCTGGGAAGCCACTGGAGCATTTTAAGCAGGGCGGTGGCATGACATGATTTATCTTTTTAAAACCTCCTCTGGCTGCTGCACGGGGCACAAACCGGGGAAGCAGAGCAGGAGCCAGGAGCTAACGCAGCCGCCTGGCAGGAGACGGGGAGACCCTCTCCAGCACCCCGCACGCGGGACGTGGCCCCCGGAAGCTGCTCAGACAACTAGAAAGTTGCTCCCACGGGCCTGCTCTTCCTGCCAACCCCAGCCACTTGCAGAAGCCAGGGCTCCTCAGCCCAGCTCTGCTCCCCGGTTGGCCATGGCGGCTGCCCCATGGCCCCGTCTGGTCTTCTTCTGGCTTGGTGGCAACACGGCCACCAGGAGCTCACCCTCGGGGAGCCCAGGGAGGGAGGGTGAGCTCAGGCTTTGGGGGTGAGAGGCCACCTCCTGCCTTTATTTACCACATTACTCCAGGCAGGAGCTCTCTGAGGACCTGGATGCCCTCATCAGTAAAACACAGATATCGTCTCTGCAGGGGCACGAAGAGGAACAAATGAGACTGTTACATGTCACGGGAAAGACAGCTGACTCCAAAGTCCAATGGCCTGCGTTAGAATCCCAGCTCTGTTACTTAAAGGCTGTGTGACCTTGGGCAAATTACCCAGCCTCTCTGTGTTCACTAAGTCTGGCGTGTGTGGGAAACACCCAGTGTGGACTAAGCAAGGAGCAGTAGAGAGGCCAGGTGGGCTTTGCACGACTTTAAGGACCACGTGAGGCCTTTGGCTTCCACCCTGCGCGAGACGGGGGTGTGGGAGGATTTCCGGCAGGGGACGAGCCGGTGGGACCACGTTTGAAGACACCTGCTCCAACCACAGCCTGCGGGACCAGTGGAGGAGGCGGCGGCCATGGCACATGTGAGAGATGGTGGCGTCTCACACTGGGGTGGCGCAGGGGGGAACGAGGCCAGATTCGGAATGTCCTTTGGAGAAAGGGCTGCCGGGCGTGAAGGAGAGAGGGAGAGAGGGAGCAGAAGCGCCGGAAGGCGTAAGAAAGCAGGTGAGAACAGTCAACTGAGGCAGCCCCAAGTCAGAGACAGAGGGGGCCACGGGATTGGCCAGGGGGTGACATGGGCCGGCGGCTCCCCTCCCGGCCTGCCCCACCCGGCCTCTGGCTTGTGTTCGCGGGCACCAGTATCTGAGTGTGACCCGCTCCCAGGTCCCCCAGCCTGACTCCAGGTCGAACTCCAGCTGGCGCCCGCCACAGCCCCTCCCCGGGGCCTGGGGTGATGTGGGACACACAAAACCAGCCCGGCCCATACCTATCAGCTCCTTTCCCTTTTCCCTCCACCCTGCCCCGGACGCCGTCACCTTCCTGACCCCGCTGATGAGCGCCCAATGACCCCTTAATGAGCACCTCGATTAGATCCCATCTTGGTGCCCCACCTAAGTGACCTCATTAGGGGTCTGTGACAACAGTGGTGGCTCAACACGGGCAAAGGCCAGGCCGAGATAAGCCAAGAGGCTGCACTTAGCCAGCCATTAGGCTCTAATTAATAACATCGTCATTAAGTGACATTTATGGAGCACTTAACCTGCGCTAGGCCCCGAGCTAAGCGTTTTACGTGCGTTACTTCACCTGAACCTCCACCCTGCAGGGGGCAAGGTCAGGGGCCAGACCACCGCCCTGTGCTTACGAGGCAAGTTATTTTGCCTACTCCGGCACAGCTTGCTCATCTGTAAGCTGGGGCAGTCAGAGTCCCTATCTCAGAAGTTGTTGTGAGGATTCAATAAATTAACCCAGGCGATGAAGCACTTAAAGAAACGCTTGGCACGTAGGAAATGCCAGTGTGCTTGTATCACACAGTCAAACGAAAGTTAAATCAACGGCAGCTTCCTGGGGCAGAAAAAGGTTGCTGGGAGTGGGACAAGGTGGAGAGAAATGGACTCACCAGAACTCTCTCAGGAAGAGATGCTCCCGGGAGCTGGGGGCAAACCCCCGAGGATTCCTAGCTCTCGCCTAAGGAACAGGTTTCTGGGCAACTGAGGGGACTCTGGTCTATGGAGCAGAGAGTTCAAGTTTGGATCCAGAGCTGATCTTCTCGAGACCGGGGGGCAGAGGCCGAGTTCTTCCGCTCCAGCCGCGAGGGCGGGCTGAGAGGAGGGCCCGTCCCTGGTCGGCTCTGGGGGAGGCCCCGCTCTCTCCCCTCAACCTAGAGACCGAGGCTGCAGAGAGGAACCGAGGTGTCCACATTCGAATGCAGACCCCTGGGCCTCCAAAGTCCCTGCTCCGAAATGCTCGTCCCAAGAGAGGGGCTCTTCTGAGCCCTTGAGGTCTGGGAGGGGGCACAAACGTCCCCCGCTGGGAAGGCTCACCCAGCAAACTCACCCACAAGGGCTGAGGTGGGAAGTGCGTTCTCACATGTGAGACACAGAGATCTGGGCCCAGGGAGGCAGAGCCACTTTTCCACGGCTCCTAGCAGGCCATTGCCACGATGTTGTAGTAAAGTGGGGGTCAGACAGCCACAGGCTCAGCTCTTGATTGCACTGTGAGCTTGTCGAGTGGCCTCAGGCCACTGTGTTCACTTGTCCAGGCCAGCATGATGTGCTCAGCAGACAGCACCTGGCGTCCCGTGTGGGCCCATCACCTGCTGCGGCTCTTGGCCCAGTCAAAGGACACAGCGGCTGATGCAGCCCTGGGAACTACCTTGGCCTGGCCGGCCTGGCGGCAGGAGGACAAGGGTCAGAGGCCCAGAAGGCGCAGGAGTTGGGCTACGGGTCTCCAACTACGTCCCCACACAACCCCTCTGGCTGGGGGCCGGCTTGATTCCCATAGAGATACAGGGAGCAGCAGTGACCCTGCTGTTCTCCAGGGGCCTATGGGTAGCACTGGGGACCCTGCCCACATCCTGCCATAGTATTACCTTACCTGCCATAGTATAAGATGGTTTCAGGTTTGATGGCTCCATCTAGGTGGACGTGCAGTTCCACCTGCAAAGGGGGGGAGAGGGAGGAGAAAAGGAGAGAGAGGGAGAAGACACCTGTGAATGCCTGAAGGCTCTCTCAAAGTGTTAATATTAGCATTAATCACAATGACCATTTGCCACTATTTACCGGACACTCACACATACACTGCGCTACACTCTTTGCTCACACTGTCTTGTTCAGTCCTCACCTGTGGGGTGGGTTCGGTTGTTAACTCTTTCACTACTGATGACACTAAGGTTCAGAGAGATTAAGTATCTTGTCCAAAACCACACAGCAAGCAAGTAATGGAAGCAGGAACCCACCCCAGTGCCTTTGTTCTTAACTTTAGCCAGTGAGCGGCAGAACCAGAGCTCGAACCCAAGCCCAGTTGCGAAGCGCATGCTCTTGCCCACGAGGACAGCCAGGGTCCCGTGGGAACGACTAGGCCCGGGCTGCTCCTGCTTCTGGTGAACTCACGAGACAAAATCCAGCTTTAACAAAAAGGATCGCCCTGGGCGTCACCACTGGTGAATACCCACAACGTATTTCAGACACGAGGCTCCATTTTCCAAGGCAGGTGCTATTCGAGCATAGCTTATCAGGAATCAACATTAGGCAATGTGAGATCTTTCTAGTACTCTGGAAAGGGTGCTGGATACTTGGTCTTTTTGATGATCATCTACAAGCTCAGCCCTATTTTTGACACTTTGCACTCAAAGCCAAGTTTAAGAGCAGCGGCTTTGGAGACAGCATGTCTGGCTTGACTCCTGCCTCTGCCCCTTCTCTGGCTGTGTGACCTCAGACAAGACACTTGACCTCTCTGAGCTTCAGTTTCCTCAACTGAAAAACAATGGGCTATTACACCTCCCCATCCAAGAACTGTAAAGATTTAAAAAGACGGTGTAGGCAGACATGCAGAGCCAAGCGAAACGGCCCCTGCCTCTCAGCCAGGTGTGTCCCAAGAGCAGCACAGCAGGTGCTGGGGGCAGTGGGGAAGGGACCTTGTCATCTGCTCATTCCAGGTGATAAGTGAGCTTTTCCCCTGGCCAGGGACAGATCCAGAAAACTCTCAGCTGACATCTCCACCAGAGGAGGCCATCTCTGGAACCTGAGACTCGGATATTTCTTACATCCAAAGATGTAGCCGAGGAGCTGAGGCCCAAGGGCGTCCTTGGGGCACACTCGGGCTGCAGAGGAAACCCAGCCCACCCCACCGGAAGCCAGCAGGGAACAGAGACAAGAAGTCCTCCCGGCAGGAACTCGGAGTAATCAGATCTCCCCAGAGGTCACCCAGCTGGCGAAGGACAGAGCAGTCCTCACACCCAGGCTTGGAGTCAACTTAGTTGTTGGAATTCCTGGAAAAATGAGTTCAAGTCCCACTCGGCCAAATGTTTACAGAGTTCTCAAAATACACCCAGCACTGGGAGTGCTGGAGCTGCAGCCCAGGGAAGCGACAAGCAGCTGCGGCTGCTGGGGGAGGCAGGCGTGTGCCGGGCACGTTACATGTTCACGGGGAGGCCGAAGCTGAGTGAAAGGTACGGAGGTAGGAGGGAGGTAGAGGCAGAACCCAGCCTCGCCTCGGACCAGCCTCTGAGAGCAGGAGAGTCAGGCTGTGGATCAGGGAGGGGTCACTGGCCCTGTCTCCCTGCTGTGGCTGGGGAGGGGGCGGTCTGCGTGGCTACTTCTGGCTAGAGCATTCCAATGCCAACGCCCCCACCTCTCACTTCACTCTGTGACACTGTTCAGGACTGTGATTGCCCCATCTGCCTGCGGCCCTGGGTGACAGCCACGAGCAGAACACGCCTCCACCCCAACCCCACCCCACCCAGACTCCTGACGGACAAGCAGCAAGAGAGCCAGGCACGCCTAGGCTGCTGTAGGGCCCTCAGTCTGGGGGTGTTGGTTACCACAGCACCGTGTCACCCTCCTGCCTTCCTGGACCCAGAGTGACAGACGAGCAGCAGAGCCAAGTGCAGGGAGATAAACACACAGTGGGGGTACAACGCAGACGGCACATCTAGACAAGATCACGTGGGGGAGGAGCTAGCCAGGGAGGGGGAGGAGGAAGGAGTGCGTGGTGGCTCTGGGCACGGGGCCCTGCATGTGCCATGTGTCTGAACCAGAGGCGGGCGGGGAGGTGGTGGCGAGAACGAGGCCAGAGTGATGGGGGAGGGTTTCCCACCAGGAGGTTTTCCCACCCAGGTATTTTCTCTAGGGCAGCGGACCCCAACCCTTTTGGCACCAGGGACTGGTTTCATGGAAGACAGTTTTCCCACAGATGTGGGAGGAGTGGGTATAAAGTAAATGCAGACGAACCTCGCCGCCTGCTGCGTGGCCGGTTCCCAACAGGCCACAGGCCGGCACTGGGACCACGGCTATAGTGGAGTCCCCTTTTAAAAAGCTGTTCCTGGCTGTTGTGACCGAGCACCAGCCTGGCAGTTCAGACGGGAGGCGAGTAAGTTGTCGTGGCAGTACCTGCTGCAGCCGGGGACGCAGCAGGTGCTCGGTGAGCAGGAGCCTCGTCGTCGCACAGCAGTCCCGGGACGGTGGGTCTTGGGTGGCGGGCGGGGGCGGGAGTGCCCCAGGAGGGGGCGGGCAGAGCCCAGCATGGCCTGCAGGTCCCATCCCTCCCCTGGCTGCCTGGGAAGCTGCCCAGACAGGTTTCGAGAGGGGCAGAGGCAGCACCTGCAAGGCAGCCGCCGCGCTTCCCAGAAACCGCAGCCACCATGGAGAGGTCTACCAGCCCGCCTCGGACGACAATGGGCTGGGGACCCCGCTCTCCTGGCCCCATTCAGGGAAACGGAACACAGTGGCCTCTAGCTTTTGAGGACCTGCTGTGTGCTAGACCACCTACACTCATTATCTTATCTCATCCTTGTAACCAGTAAGGTAGGGACTTCACTCCCATTTTACAGATGAGGAAACTGAGGCTCAAATAAGTATCCAAAGACACAGTCAGTGATGCAGTCAGAATATGAACCCAGGTCTGATCCTTGA
Source organism: Mirza zaza (assembly GCA_008750895.1). Lineage (NCBI taxonomy): Eukaryota > Metazoa > Chordata > Mammalia > Primates > Cheirogaleidae > Mirza > Mirza zaza. The sequence continues at coordinate 22,781 of VSMD01101988.1, forward strand.
GCTCCTAACCGCTGTACCATACGGCCTCTGTGGGCCTAGCCTCAAATACCAATAATAATAATAATAATAATAATAAAAGCAGCTACCTACTATTATCAGACCCATCATCTCATTTAATCTTAACCCCCAGGCCACGTACTCAGTAGCCCATGTTGCAGATGGGGAAATGGACCTGCCACGCTAAGCTCAGAGAGGTTCAGTGACCTGCCCAGGGTTGCGCAGATCAGCGGTGGCGGACCGAGGCTGGAACCCATGTCCATCTGCCCGATGCCCAGGTGCCGCCCAGGGGCTACGCTCCCTCCCTGGCCCCTGTGCCAAGCCTGCGCCTGGCCCCTGCCACTGCACGCGCCCTCTGCAGTCTGCCTCACAGCCCACCCAGCCTCGGCCACATGGCAGGAAATCCTCCCAGAGCTAATCTGAACCGGAAGCATCCTCGGCTACCAGCAAATGTTTATGACACCCCAAGCGCGGTGGGGGCGCCGCAGAGACGCACCAAGTCCTTGCTCTCCAGAAACCCCTCCCCCAGCCAGACAGACGGGACTCTGGAGGTGGGGTCACTCCCCCAAGGTCAGACAGCGTGTCAGCAGCAGAGCCAGGATGAAGACCCGGGTCTCGGACACCCCCAGATCCGACACGCGTTCCCAGTCGCTGGAGGGGGGTCACTGCCTCATGCTGCCAGGGCCTCTCAGCTGACTTTCCGGGTGAGGCCAGGAGACAGAGCAGCCCCCTCCTGCAGAGAGTGCTCCCTGCTCAGCCTCATCCTGGCTTCTGCAACCGAAAGGTACAGCGGGGAAGAGGCTGCCAGTCCCCCAGTCTCTGCTGACTTAGGGCCCGAGTCCTCTGTCCTCTGCGGCTGCTACGGGGTTCCCTAGAGGTTTCGCAGAAGACAAGCTGCGTCTTCCCCTGGAGGGGGACCCGCGGAGCAGCCGCCTGGGAACACGGCACAGCTATCCCCATTTTACAAAACCGAGGCTCAGAGAGTTCAAGAACTTGCCTTAGGTTGCAAAAGACTAATGGGTGTCCCAGACTAGTGAGCACCACCCCGGGAGGCCGTTTGACTCCAAAGCCAGGTCTTCACTGCTGCGACACACTCCTGGCATCCTGCATGTCGAGCGCCGGGTCCACGCGGCAAAGGCTAAACAGGATGACTAACAACCAGGCAGCAATGACGCTGACCAACGGCCCCATCGCTGCTGTGCCTGCTCTGAGCCAGGCCTGCACTTGGTGTTTGTGAGGTGGATACAGGTATAATTCCCATTTTAGAGAGGGAAACTGAGGCAAAGTGAAGCTAAGCAACTTATTCAAGCTCCGCCAGCTGGTAAGTGGGAGATTAGGACTCAGACCCAAGCAGCCTTGCCCCTGCCAGTGTTCAAGTCCAAGTTCAAATTCCTTGGCCATTGTACCTCCCTGGTCACCAAGAGCACAGAAGTTATCCCCTCTCCCCCCACCCCGATCCGGTCTGGGGCCTTAGAACACTAAGGAGTACGGGTGAGCCCCTAACACCTTGGCTAAATGTAGGTTCGAACCTCACTCTGGGCCCCCCAGCCTGCTCTGCCCCCCTGTCGAAAGCCGGTCCACAGTCCTACCCTTCTCCACCCTGGGGGCAGCACAGGGCCCCCTGAGGACACCTGGGCAAGGGGAAAATCCCCCATAGCTCACTGTGCCCCCCCATGCCAAGCCCACCCGAGGTTGGACATGAAATCGGGAGGCTGTCTGGCCTCCCTGCCTCCCTGCGTGACGACAGATCGCTTCCTCTGAGCCTTGCTTCCTCTCCTGTGAGGCCAAAGGCTTCAGTGAAACCCCGTCTCCTTCGTCTCCCCCTCCCCGCAACTGCCATGGGAGTCAAACTGGGTAAGGCAGGCTCCTCCCAGGGGTATTTTTGTTCTAACAGGTGGCTCTGTAACTGAAAGCCCAAAGAAGGGCAACCGGTGGGCTTCGTGTCAGGAAGACCAGAAAAGAGAAAGATCTGCAGGTGGGAGGCGTCCCAGAGTCAACTGACCGCAGCCCCAGGAAGGAAACGCACCCCCCTGAGGGCCTGCCCTGCTGGTGCCAGCCAGGTGCCGTAGGAGAACCAGGCAGGACAATACCATTGGTTTTATTATCCCATTTCACAGAGGAGGAAGCTGAGGCTGTCTGCCTGAGGTATGGCTACTAAGTGGCGAGGCAAGGAGTGAACTCCAGCCTGTCTGAAGCCCAAGGCCAACGCACCAGCCCACCCACATTGCCACCCTGACCCTAACTCTTCCCTCCATCCTGCCCCACTTTTATAGGCACGAAGTGCATATAAAGTCGCAAATTGGCAGAGCAGCTAACAGCAGCGACTGCAGTTTTAGGTAGGCCCGGGCTCAGGTCTAGCTCTGCTGCTTTCTGGCTGTGCCACTTGGGCAAGTTCCTTCCCCTCTGAGTCTCAGTTTCCTCCCACGTGAGTGAAGATGATAACAAGACCAACCTCAGAGGGCCGCTGTGAGCATTAAATGAGTCGATGTATGCCACGCGCCAGAGTGGCGCCTCGTGCGGAGTAAACGTTCAAACGCGAGAGAGCGGAAGCACATCGGGATTTAGCCCCAGCCCCCCTCTGCACCGGGAAGGGACAGCTTAGAAACTGCGCTGTCCCAGCCTGGGCCAGTCTACGGCTTCAAGGCTCTCAGATTTGATGTAGCCTTGGGCAAGTCCCTTCACCTCTCTAAGCCTCAGTTTCTCCATCTGTAAATGGGGATGAAGACTTCTGCCTTGTCGAGCCATCCGGAAGATTCTGTGAGCTAAATCGCTGGGGGCGCCTGGTACCCACAAGACACGAAGGACGGCTGTTATTACAATAGGCCTGTGATCCGCATCGCCGTCCAGCACACAGAACGGCACCAGGGCCTCCTGTGGACACAGGCGGATAAGGGCCACAACCTCCGCCCCCTCGGGGCTTAGGAAGAATTAGCTGGAGTGACACAATCAGACCAGGTAGGCAGCCGCCCAGGGCTTTGCTGCTCTAAGCGTGTGCGTGGATGGGACGTCGTGACAAGCGAGAAGCGCAGCGTCTCAAGCCCCTACACGTCTCCGGAACCAGAGAGCATTAGGAGTCAGGTGATTTGCGTGCAGCTTGAACAGCACTGCCCTCCTCAAGCTGGCCAGGTCCTGGCCCCGGAGGGTGGTAGATAACGCTGCTGTCCCTGAGGGCCCTGCGCCTGAGGCACTGGCACCCCCACCCCCAAAGGCTTCCGCATGGAAGATGGTGAGGGGCATGGGACTTTGAAGCCAGGCTCCCCTAGGCTCAACCCCCAAATTGGCCACTTCCTAGCTGTGTGATCTCGAGCCTAGTTAACCTCTCTGTGCCTGTTTCTTCATCTATAAACTAGAGATGACAGCAGCTACCCTCAGAGTCATTGCCAGGGTCAAATGAATGAATGCAGGTAACATGTTTAAAATGTGCTGGCACAGAACAGTCAACACACAGTGACATTATAATCATTATCTGTCACACCCATGGAAAGACAGGGAGCTGGTCACAGGGGCTCCGAGATTCACACTCCTCCCAGCTGCCCCTGCCGGCTCAGGCAAGTCCCCTCCTTACAATGAGATCCATCACACCTCAAGCACATGGCACCCACCTTCACTCTCAAACTTCGCCTTCAGGCTTCCAGACACCCACACAATCAGGTGGTGTCCCATTCCCCAGGTGTGGAAACTGAGGCCCAGAGCGGGGACAGGACCTGCCAGCTTAAATCAGTTGAGAGGATTGGGCAAGGCCAAATCTAGGGGTAATAATATCAGTCCCTCCCTCGCTGGGCTGTTATAAAAGCACTGCAGGGATGAACAGAGTGCATGCAGCGACGCTGTAGAAGCATTAACTCCATCTCACTCCCAACGGAGGGGCTGTGCCTGCGGCTTAGGGTTCACTCAGGGTAGGGCAGCGGGACCCAGAGCAATACAAAGGAAAAACAAGACGTCAAGGGAAAGAGGCACTAACGTGGGGCATGGGCACCCAGACAAGATGGGAGGAGGCGTGGGTGGAGGAGGGCTTGTCCCTGCACTCCCCACTCCTGTTGGTGGGGGCCTCAGGAGGCAGGTGGGTGCTGGCTCTCAATCTCTCTCTCACACACATCCTCACTCCATTCTCACTATTTTTGTGACGTCTGCCATCGCCACTCACTCCTATTTCTCAGGGGGTAAGTTGAGGCTGATCGCAGCTAACTCCTCCCCCTCCTCGGGTCCCACGCCCGTGCTGGCCGATTCGCAGGGCTTGGCGGACTCCGGGGCCCCTTCCCTCCCTGGACAGTATCCCCGGCTCCCGAGCAGGCCAAGCGGGGCCCCAGCCCCTGACCCTCCCTGACCCCGCGGTTCCCTAGGCTCAGCGGCTGCGGGGCGGGGCGGAGAGACTGGGGCGGGCGGCTGGGGCTGAACCGTGCTAGGGCCCAAGTCCCAGGGCCCACCCAGCCCTTTTGCACCCTGCGTGAGGAAGGGGGTGCCATGCCGGCTGCCCTCCCCTTTCTGGCAGGTCTCACAGTTCTTCCCACCAGCTCATCCACGCACCTGGGCTCCGTGGCGCTCCCCATCACGTTGGAGTTTAAAGCTGCTTCCCTGCCCTGAGCGCTCAGTGCGCACGGGGCACGACACCTGCGGGCTTGGACACTGGGCCTCACCTTACAGCCGGGGTTCGGAGAGGTCGAGCCCCCTGCCTAGGCTCCCGCGGCCGGCGGTGCAGGAAGCCCACTTGCCAGATGGACAGACAGACCCGGAGGGGCCACGTCAGGGGCAGAAGCTGAACCCGGAGGCCTCAGGGATCGGGACCCTCCCCGCCTCACTGTCCCCCATTAAACAGCCTGGAGGCGGGCCAAGGCCCGAGCAGAGGGAAGAGAGCGCCTGCAGGAGCGGGTGTTCGCCCCGGGTTCGGACGCCCAGGCCTGGGCCCCCGACCCCCCAGGCAGACCCCGAGCCGGCCGGCCCGCAGCCCCCGCCCGCGCTCACTTTGGGCTTGTCGAAGGCGGGTGTCTGGGCCATGGTGCCCGCGTGCGCCCGGGTGCTGCTTGCTCAGCTGAAGCTCGGCGGGTCTCCGCCCGGCTGGCGGCTGGTCGGCTCTCCCGGGGCCCTCGGTGGCCGCGGCCCGCCACGCTCCTCTTAACCGGGCCGGGCCCCGCCCCCGCCCCGCCCACGCCCCGCCCCCGTTCCCGCCCCCGTTCCCGCCCCGCCCCGCCGGCGGCCGGGGCTGCGGGTTTCCTGGAGTTCCCGACCCGGAGCCCTCGTGGCCGCCGCTGACCCGCCGACTCCGGCCCGGGACGCACGATGGGACGCACCTGGGTGCTGCGGTCCGAGCCGCCTCGCCGGGCTCTACCTCCTCCCCGGCCTGCCCGCAACCTGCAGGCGTCCCCGGCGCCTCCTCTGCGCCAGGCCCCATCGCGAGCCGGGGGGTGGGGGTGGGGAGGCTGGGGGATGGGGTGTCGCGTTCTGCCGGCTCGAGGGAGAGGGACGCCCGTCGCACTTCATGAGTGTGTAACTAGGGAGCTTTAATGGGAGGCCAGCCGTGGCCCGCAGCACCTGCAGGAGTTCGCCCGGTGAAAGGGGTTGCGGGCGGGGCCGTGGAAGCGGGCGGCCTGGCGGAGAGACTCCGGGAGCTGGGAGCGAAAGGAGGCCAGGGTGGCCGCAGCATAGAGGGGGTGGGGGGACGCAGAAAATCCCCTCCTAGGTGGTCACCCTTGAGAAACCTGCCCAGCCGCAGCTGGAGACCTGTACAAAGTCTTCGCACGAGCGCGGTTCGTAATGACAAGAACATCGGGAACACCCCTCGACGCCCATCCACCAATAAACCGGGAAATTCACAGCATGCAAGATTATACAGCAGTGAAACTGAGTGAACTTGAGCCGCAGACAACAGGTCTACCTCAGAAACAATGTCGAGTGAGAAAAAGTTGCGGAAAGTGACATACACTATGGTGCAACTTTTAGAATGTACGAAAGCAAAACCAAAGATGTGCCTGTTAAGAGACATGCACAGGCGGAAAACATTTTAAAGCAAGGGAAAGACAAATATGAGAAGAATGGTCATCTCAGGTGAATGGGGCGGATGGGGGCGGGGTACACAGGTGCTTTCAGGTTATGGGTGATGTTCCAGTACCCGGGTGGCACAGTGGTTTCACTTCATTGGATCATAAATAAGGGGGAAAGAGAGGGAGGGAGATTGAAGAGGAAGGGGATAGAGGGTCAGGTGGGAACGGGCTCCTGCCCAGCCTATGGGACACGGTGAGGGTTTGGTCTTTTCCCTGAGAGCACTGGGAAATCAGTGAAGTGTTTTAAGTGGAGGAAAGGCAGAATCCAAGTTTTGTTTGGGAAAAATATCATCCGGCTACTAAAAGTGGGGCCCAGGAATCACCAACATCGACCTCACCTGGCAGCTGATTAGAAATGCAGGTCTTCAGACTCCAGCCCAGACCTTCTGACCTGGAATCTGTGTTTTAACAAGATCCCCCCAAGCGGCTCATGTGCGTGTTGCAGTTTGAGAAACCTGGGCTCCCTGCTATGAAGGGACGGCATTGCATGTGGCAGTCTGGGTAGGAGGTGGCGGTGTCAGTGGGGACAGGGGGACCCTCAGATTCAAGCTACACCGAGAGAGTAAAATCAGCCGGACTTGGGGCTCAGCTATATGTGGGGGAGTGGGGGAGACGGGGGCTCCAAATTGAGCCTTCTAACTAACACATTGTTGAAGGCAGAGTTGTTTTTGGTAAGATCCTTTCCTGGCGCTTGGTGTTACTCAGGTTAAATAATAAAGGCTGCCGTTTATTGCGACACAGTTGGAACAGGTCCTCTGGGAAGCACTTTATAAGCACCATCTGATTAGATGTGTACAGTCACCCGGTGAAGTAAGAGTTCGTCCTTTTTTTGCAGATGACGACACTGAGGCCCAGAGAGACAGCCTGCCTTGCTCAGGGGTTGTAAGTGGCAGAGCTGGGTTTTGAATTTGAATCTGACTCTAGAAACTTCGCTTTGCACCTTATCACTACCTCCCCAGCCTCTGTCATGAATCAGGTTCCTCTCTGACCGCAGACCTTCCACTTCCAGCATGTTCCTGAAATGCCAATCAACCTGGATGGCTTGCTGGTCAGTTAAAGATGACCACAAGTTCTGTGTAGTTCCTCCCATTCCAAAGTGGAGTCTGATTTTTCTCCTCTTGCACCAGGGCTGGCCTGAGCTGACCCTCCAGACCAGCTGCCAGCCAAAAACTTGCCTTCAGTCAGTGCCGCGTGGCACAGAAGAGTTGCCCAGATACGCCCAGCCCACATTCCTGCCCTACGATACTGTGCTATATAATCAAATAGTGGTTATGTTGAGCCACTATATTTTACGGGCAGATTGTCCTGCAGCAGTGGGTAACGGGAATGGTGGCTCCCACCTGCCTCTGCCCTCAGCCTCTGCACCTTAGTTTTCTCCATCCTGACACCTGGAGAAGCCTCTTCCGAGATCCTAGACTACCAAAATTCTGCTTTCCACACAGATCGCACACAAAGGGAAGGAGCCGGGCTGGGTGCTGCAGTTCCGTCTGCCCCCGCAGGTGCTTCACCCTCCTGCCGGCTGCCCTGCCGCCCTGCGCCCAGCGACACGATGGGTCTCTCGCCCTCTGGCTGGGATTGGCTGAAGGGGACACTGGCGGGAGATCGGAAGATGAGAGGAGGGAAAGGTCAGGAATGTTTATTCCCTCTCTCCCTGCACAGTCGCTGGGTTGACTGTGTCTCTCTACCAAGGCCACAGGTCCTGGCAGTCCTGCCGGCTGTCCTCTCCATACCGTTCCCTCTCCAGTCTGTCCTGCCTTCCTTCCTTCTTCCTTCCTTTCTCTTCCTTCCTCTTTCTTTCTTTTTTTCCTTTTCCTTCCTTTTTGTCTTTCTTTTTCCTTCCTTTTTCTTCCTTTATTTTATTTTTCTTCCTTTTTCTTTCTCTTTTTTTTCTTTTTCCTTCCTTCCTTTTTGTCTTTGTCTTTTTGCTTTCTTTTTCTTCCTTCATTTTATTTTTCTTCCCTTTGTTTTTTGTCCTTCCTTCCTTTTTCTGTTTCTTTCTTTCCTCTCTCTCTTTCTTAGACAGGGTCTTGCTCTGTCACCCGGGTTAGAGTTCAGTGGCATCATCATAGCTCACAGCAACCTCAAACTCCTGGGCTCAAGCGATCCTCCTGCCTCAGCCTCCCGAGTAGCTGGGACTACAGGCACCACCACACCTGGCTAACTGCCCCTTTCTTGGAAGGCTATGGCTCCTTTTGCCGCCACCCACAAAGTACTGTGCCACCCTTTGTTGCTTTCCCAAAACTCTGCTCTCTGAGTTAGAAGCAAAGCCTGAGACAAAGAGCTGAGTGCAAGTAGTTTATTTGGGACGAGATCACAGGACACTTAGGAGGTGGGGGGTTGGGAGTGCAGAAATAAGACAGGGAAGTGAAAGAAGCCAATTCGAGTATATAACCCGAGTGGGCATCTGGGGCTCAGCCGCTCTGGGAGGTGACAGAGAATGTCATAGAGTCAACCCAACTGAGGAGGGAGAAACCTGGGGGATTCATCTGCTCACTCCCCTCTGGCAGTGCTTCCAGAACACCAACTTCCTGGCACTCTTTGTTCAACGCAATGGGCTAAGCTTGCTCCCATGGCTGGAAAATACCTGCACCAGAGAGAGGGAGGGAGACGACTCAGGTGTTAGCAGTAGTAGCCATCGCCATGGAGACGGTGCTGGGGGCCTGTGGACAGGACTCTGACAGCTACAACTGCCGACACACTTGTAAATAACTCCTTTATTAAACTCTTCAATTACTCAGTCTGAGTGTGTCACCTGGTTTTTGCCGAGACCCTGGGTGATATAGGCTGGTCTTGAGCTTCTCCACGGCAACACACAGTGGGCCAGTGTCTACAGAGAGTTGGAGAAGGGACAGAGATGCCTTCCCCAGAGATACATTCCCAAACATGCAGGAATCCTAACTCTTTCAGAACCTTCCTGAAAACTCTAGTTCAAGATCTAATTCCAGCCAACAACAAGAAGAATGAACGGAAACAGAACTAATGAATTCCAGTCTGAGAGTACTGGTCAGGAGTATCATCTTCAGCTAAGCAGAGTTAAGTTGTAACAGTAGCTTTGGTAACTTAGTGCTACAGCACCAAATGCAACTGTTAACATTGTGAAGGGGAAAGCTACAAGATAATACCCCCCCCCAAAAAAATCGGCTTTCAAGGCAGATTCATTAGTTAGGGGTAACCCTGGCTACTGTAACCCATAGAATGTTACAAATACCTGGCAAACGTTTGCCACCAAGTTCTTGCTCTTCTCAAACTCCTGGGTGGGCAGCCCTCTCCTCTCAGTCCTTCTGGGACTCAGGCTGAGCCTACAGCACGTGGGTCTCAAGGTTGCCCTGGGTGTCATCTTTATTCCTGCCAGGCAAAAGGGGAAAAGAGTATTGAGGAGTGTATGGGGTTGGGGGGCAGGGACAGGCTCAGAAGTGGCACGCATCGCTTCAGCCTACCACCACTCGGTCACGTGGCCACACTGAATTGCGGAGGAGGCTGGGAAATGTAGTTCAGCAGCACCTAGCAGTCGCTGCTGGAGGGGGAGGAAGAAGTCCTTTTGCTCTTCTTCCCACAAGATGAGGACTTCTCATCTTTCTGGCAGCAGAGGGTAATGTGACCTGGGCTAACCTCTCCGCGGAGGTGGACAGGTTCGATTTCTCTCTGTCTCCAGCCCTAGCCCAGGGCCTAGTGGAGAGTAGGAGCTTGTTTTGTGTCGGGGGAATGATGGCAAGCAAGTGGGCACTTCAGGTCATTGTTTCCAAGCTCCTGAGATACCTGGGAAGCCCTCACGTGAGCAGGGCCTAAGTGCAGCGCTCAGGCTGCCTCGGGCTAAGGGAGGGCGAGGTGAGGCCTAAGGGCAAAGGTTTCCAGACATAGGCAAATCAATCCCTCCCCACCATACACTCCTACCAAATATGTGTCCCAACAAAGCTACTATTTATTGAGCACCTGTTATGGGCAGGCTGGAGAAGAGATTTGCATGTGTGATCTCAGCCGGCCCTGCCGGCAGCCCTGTGGGCGAGGTCCCATGATTAGCCCCATGGCTGGGAGAGGAACCAAGGCTCAAAGCAGGCAAAGCTGGGCTTGGGTGTGAATATGTTGGTCCTCACAGCCTGTGCACTTGACCTCTGTTGTATGGCAGCCAGGCCTGGGGGAAGAGTCCAGGGAAGGCAGGTAGGAGCCCTGGCTTTGCATTCTGGCTCTGCTCTGGCTCCGTGTGACTTGGAGGGGGGGTGTCACCTTATTCGTTCAGCACACAGTTCCCTAGACTGCTATGCACCAGGCACTGAGAATATGGAGACAAATCCCACTGTCTCGTTGCTCACCATGGCTGTGTGATACAATATGACAGTGGTCATTGTGTATTTCCTCTTCTTGGCTCTGCTGTCTTCCTCTGGTTTTGAGGAGGGGTTGGGAAGTCAAGAGTTGCAAACTCAAATGCTGACAGAGCAGGCACAGGGTGCAGATGGGCCGGAGTCTCAGCTCTGCCACTTACAGCTCTATGGCTTTGGGCAAGTCCCTTTCAGCCTTGGTTTCCTCGTCTGTGTGGCGGGCCAGCACATGCACATACTAACTCACAGGATGAGCCGTAGACATGCCTCACGCATAGATGAGGAGACCATCCTCATGCAATGAGAGAGCAGATGCCTCACCTAAATGCTGCTGCGCTGAAACATGAATCCAGTGGTGCCAAATGCTCTGATTATTCATGAAAAGCTGGAAATCCCAACTGCAATGTTTACAATGTGTTGAGATATCTCCCACTTATTAAAACTTTGAGCTAAAGAAGGCATCTGTGGGCCAGATTTTGCCCCAGGACCTGTGGACTCCACACAGCTAAGTCCCTGCTGATTCTGACCTGGGGTCTCTGAATAGGTAAGAGGACAAGGGCAGGGTTGCCCCTCAACTCAGACTTTTCAGACAGGATTAGCGTCGGTTGCACACAACAGAAACCCCCAAAATAACAGTGGCTGAAACAAGACAGAAGTTTATTTCTCCATCATGTAAAAAGTCTAGAGGTAGGGCTGATGTGGCAACTGTATGAACACAGCTCCTTCCACCTCTCTGCTCTGCCATGCCTAGCACGCAGCCCCTCTCCTCATTGTCCAGCATAGCTGCTGGAACACCGCCCTTCACATCTGCAGTCCAGAGAGCAGGGCTGAAGAAGGGAGGAAGCAGTTAGAGTGTCCCTCTTTTAAAGATCCATATCCCTGGATTTCCTCATAACAAATTCCACTTACATAGTCCCATGGCCACACCTAGTTGCAAAGGAGCCTGGGAAATGTAGCTGTGAGGTAAGGTACCTAGCTAAAAGAGAGTTTCTATTGCTAAAGAAGAGGATCGTGAGTGTTGGAAGGCAACCACCCATTTCTGCCACATCCAGCAGCCTGCTGGGTGAGGGGGTGTGTAGCCAGGTGGAAAGTGTGTTAGCAGGAGGCCAGATTCTACTGTCCATGCTACCTCGCTTTGCCTCATATGTCTGTGAGCCTCTGTCTGACCAGGAGACAAACGTGAGAGAGCAAGACAGAGGCCATTCGAGTATAATAATGATGGTGACAGCTTACCAGGGACCTGCTATATGCCAGCCCCAGCACGGAGGCTTGTGTGAACACTGTCCTAGTCCATTTTGTGCTGCTGTAACAGCAGACCTGGGGTAGGTAGTTGACAATGAACAGTTCATTGACTCCTGGTTCTGGAGACCGGGAAGTCCAGTGTCAAGGTACCAGCATCTGCCGAGGGCCTTCTTGGTGTGTCAGTCCACGGCATAAAGCGAGAGAGTGAGGCAGGGTAGGAGAGGAATGAGACACTGAGGTCCCAGCCTCGAGCCCTTTTATAATTGGCATTAATCCATCTGTGAGGGTGGAGCAGTTCCCACGGGGCCCCGCCTGCCAACACCGTTGCACTGGGGATTACGTTTCCAACACATGCTTTTGGGGGACACATTCCAACCATAGCAGACATCATCTCGGATTATTCTTTTCCAGCCTCTCCCGTGAGCGGGCCTCCGAGCGGGCCTCCTGCTATGGTGGGGAGGAGCCACCCTGCATGTACCAGCTGGGGTAGGAGACTGAGACAGCCAGTTGTCCCCCAGGCTGATAACCAAGAGGCCTTCTGTTTGCAGTCCTACTCCACACCTCTCGGTCTTTGGAGGTTTCTGGTCCTTCCGATCCCTGAGCCTGTCTGAGGTTCTGCCTGTTGTCTGGTGTCCTGCAGGCTGTCCCTGAACAGCCAGGTCTGGTTGTCCCTGAACAGCCAGGTCTGGCTGCCCAGGTGCCTCGTTAGGCCTCACTCACCATCTGCTTTCCAGCATCCAAAGGTGGCTGATTCTTCTCCTCTGCTGTTATCTCCTCACGTATTTTCTTTGTCCCAGTAGATAGATATGCATTAGAAAGATTCCTTCGTGTCATTTTCTTGGAATTTCAGAGAACACTGGAGACAAATAAGTATATTCAATCTGCCATGTTTAACCGGCTGCCTCCAGCTTGAGTTCTTGAATGGGGGAGGCCTCAGTGCTTGGGAGGATTGTATGGCATCCCCATCGCACCCCACTCCTTCCTCATCCTGCCCCAGGAACCCCTGGGAGCCTTCAGCACACAGGACTCTTCCTGGCCCCTCTCAGCAGGGGCAGGCTCTGTCCCGCCTCGACAGCCCACACCTGCTTCTCAAGCGCAGGGGCCAGGCCTCAGGCTTCTCTGCACCTTGGCAGGTTGGGGCAGGCCTCTGGAAGGCGAGTCCATGGTGTGGCTCATTCCTGAGAAGTCACTCTGGCTTTGATGAGTCAAAATTCAAAGCTGGGGACGAGAGCCAGATGTTTCTATATTGGACAAGCCAAGTAAATCTCCCCCAAAGGTGCATTCCCATTGTGTGGAAGGCCAATGTCAACACCCAAGGGCAAAGAGTCACACTTATCCTTGAAAAGCTCTCAGAAAGGTGCCAGGTTGGAGACAGACACTCTGCCCCCAAGTGAATCCAACAGAGACAGGATTTCCTCATGGGTTTCCTCTCTGTGTCTCAATTAAGTGCCTGCAGGAGACCCTGCTTTGGGGTGGGAGGCTGCGTTGTATGGACAATATGCACCTGTGGACCCAAGAGTCTCCCCCTCAGTGGGGCATGGCCCTCACGAGGCTCATAGGAGAAGTCACCCATCCTGGCTTGCCATGACTGAGGAGTTTACTGAAACTGAGGGTTTTCAGTGCTAAAACCAGAACAGTCCCAGGGGAAATATAAGAACACCTGTAACAGCAGGTGTATCCCTCACGCACCCTCCTGGGCATGCACATATTGCACACTTGGTGTTCTACAGTGTTAGCTGCTCTACTGGAACACCTGAGATTAGGTAACTTACCCAAAAAAAAGGAGGTTTATTTCTTACAGCTCTGGAGACTGGGAAGTCCAAGATCTGGTGGTTGCATCTGCTTGGCCTCTGGTGAGGGCCTCATGCTGCGCCATAATGTGGGGGAAGGCACCCCAGGGCAAGATGGGAAGCAAGAGGAAAATGAATGAGGCTGCACTTGCTTTCGGGATAACCCACTCTCATGACAACAATCCCACTCCCTCGAGACATACTCCCTGGAGAAAGGTGTTAATCCCTCTTAACAACCTACATACCTCTTAACAGCCCCCTTCCCAACACCATTACATTGAGGATCAAATTTCAACATGAGTTTTGGTGGGGGGGACAAATCACATCCAAACAGCATAAAATGGTTGCTCCCTGCTGCTACCACCCACCTCACCCCCACTTCACCCAGCACTCTTAAGGAGGGCAGATGGTGACGGTTGAGAGAGCGGGCTCTGGGTCCAGGCTGCCTGGGTCCAACCCCCAGCTGCAATGCTCAGTCACCATCTGTGTGTCTTTGGGCAAGTCACTTCACCTTTCTCTGCCTCCGTTTCCTCATCTACTCAATGGGAAGAAAAATAGCAACAAATTCTAAGTATCGAGTTAATAGATACAAAGCAGTTAGGACGGTGCCTGCCATATAGTGAGCTACTCAGGCCACAACCCCTTAGCCGAGAGCTTGATGTCTCAGGGGCCTGATGCACTTTGGGATTTGGGGAGTTTGGGGTTTTGGGAGGCATGTGACATATGCTATGCAGTACCCTAAGGGGGCCCAGCTTAGCATCCCATAACTAAATGCATTAATATCTCTGCAGAAAACAATGTATGAATATTCACGCATCTGTTTAGGTTAGGTTTTTGCTACCAAATGGGTTTTGATGCTAAACATAGTTTGTTGAGAAATTTGGGGATATCGGAAGTAAGGATAAGGGATCGTAGGCCTGTGAAAGGGTTTGCTATTATTATTGCTTAATGCACATCTGGTGTAACTGCCATGTGCTTGCTTCTTGAGGACAACTCTGAGTTTCGTGCCCAAGGCCCCCTTGGGTCCCCAGAGTTCTCTAGCAGGGCCTTTCTGCACCAACAGCTCTGAACGACCCCCAAAGGCTGAGGAGACACTCTCTTTGTGTCTTTCTCTACCCCAGCCCTCAATTTAGCTCCTTTCAATGTGGATTTAATGGGTGGTGGTGGGGAGGGGTGGGTTGCCAATTCAAGTCTCTGAGAGCCTTTTTCTCAGCCTGAGCTGGGGGTCCCGCTGGCCCCCAATAGGGGAGGGGCGTAGGTTGTGAGGAAGCGCGAACAAGCTGAGTTTCTGGCAAAGCTGCTGTGGGTTCCAGGCAGTCGTCTGGTCTGGGCAGGTGAGATAGTGGCACCAAAGCAGGGTTCTGGCCACTCAGCAGTCCCTGGGTGTCCACAGATGTCTTCTCAGCGGCAGACACCGTAGCCCTTGCAGAAAAATGTCAGAGGGAAATCTGGGAACTTTCCTCTCTGAGCACTCCAGGAAATGCATGTGTCAACAGGTATTAGGGACTCACAGCGGCTCTGGGAGGGGAGGAGGCGAGAGCGCTGGAACCCAGCTCTCCACACCCCGCAAAGCTCCCTGCAAAGCTCCCTCCGGCCTCTGACATGGATGGACGTTGCTGGCCCAGCTGATGAATTCTGCAAATTCATTTCCTTTGAGATTGGATTGGGAGGGAAAATTGGCCCCTGCTCCTTGTCAGTGGAGCTTTGGTGCTAAAAGACACGGGCCTTGCCCAAGAGGCAGAGAGAGGAGGCCTGGCTCGGGCCCCTGGCAGAGGGAGTCTTGCATCGCCTGCTGGGTGCTTCGAGCCCTGTGTGAACCGTGGGATCCTCACCGTGTGGAAAAGTGAGCCCGGTGTGGCCGGATTCCTGACTTCTCAAGAGAAGCCGCGTTCATCCGTATAAGCTGCTGTGACAACCCACCCTGCAGCTCAGCGCCTGGATGCCATCAAGGTTTCTCTCCTGTTCCCACCACAGTTCAACCTGGGCCAGCAGGAGCCTCTACACGCCATGGAGGCGCCCAGCTCCTTTCACTAGGTGGCTCTGCCATCTGCGAGGGCCTCGAAGTCCCCACCTGGGTCCTCTGCATCTGGCCAGCAGACAGGGAGGACAGCATGGAGAAGCGCAAGGGAGGTTTTAGGGATTGGGTGAGACGTATTACTTCTGCCCACATGCCGTGGACTAGAACGCGGTCACGTGATCCCGACTGAGTGCAAGGGAGGCTGGGAAATAGAGTCTAGCTGTGCGCCTGGAAGAAAAGACCTGGGTTTGGAGAAAGCTAGCCAAATTCTGCCACAAGCTGAGATTTTATGTGTAATCTTTTAATTTTTGGCGAGAATATTGGCGAGAGATTCAAATTTTACAAAGATATCATGCGGATGTCACAACCCCTGTTTATGAGCCATCTAGTCCCTGTGCTGTCGGTGTGTGACCTTCTACCCAAATGAGCTATGGTTCTACTGGGACAGGCCAACGACGGGTGAGGCGCCTGCTTCTGTCTACTCAGGTTTGCGCACAGTCGTTCAACAAACATCCACGGACCTCCTGCTCCACGCCAGGCCCTGTGACAGGCAGGGAGGACACGGGATGAACGGAAAACCCATTCCTTCCCTTGGAGAGCTCACGACTGATTTTACCTCTGCGTGGGAAACAGTGTTCGATTTTAAAGCCAAATGTTAGAGTTATTTGCCATAGTGTGACATTTTAACACTAAAATGTAACTTAACTGAGAAGAATGGCTTCCTAAGGGGGACAGCCCAGGCTGGGCCTCTGTCCCCACCTCCGTGAGGTGGGGATGATGGTGCCTGTCTTACAGGGCTGTTGGGAAGGAAGAGAAACGTTGGAAACATCTGGCAACTGGAGTCCTGTAACCGCCGTTCGCCAGCTGCTGCTGAGGCGATCCCGGGTGAGGACTTGGGACGGAAAGCGTCCCACCATCGCCTGCGGTTCTCAGGCAGCACTGCCTGAATGTGGCCCTGGGCCGGGCCCCGTGCCAGGTGCTGGGGACAGTGGTGAGAAAGGCCTGGCCCCTCCGAGAGGAACTCACAGTCCACAAGCCTGCCCCTGATGGAGGTGCGCTCATCCCTCTTCAAAGCGAGGAGGAGGGAGAATTGCATGCACGTAGAAGAGTTACTTTTTGATGACAAACAGGTTCATCATCTTGGTTGATATCAGCAAAGAAGTATCAGCAGAAGCCTTGGGGTGACCCCAAAGGGCTGGGGTACAGGCAGGGGGTTGAGACAGGCTCAGCCTGCAGAGAGGAGAAAAAGGCTTCTGCTTAGGCCCCAGTTCACAAAAACGAAGCTACTATTCCTGCTTCTATGCCTAGGGCCAGAGCACTTCCTGTAACCTAACACTATCTACAATCCGTTCACCCTGTGGGGGGAGGTGCAGTCAGTAGACCCATTTTACAGATGAGGACATCAAGGCTCAGAACGGTATTGCCAACTTGCCCAAAGCTTCACGGCTGGTAAGATTCAAATCTAGGTCCACACTCTTTCATGCCTCACCACACGAGGGAGTGGGAGGGAGATTTCTGCTGTGGGGCTTGGAAGACCTCCTCCTGGGTTCCCGATCAGCCGTCCAGGATGGAGGGTGGAAAGCAAGCCATCTAGGGCTCTGTGGGGGTCTGGTAAGAAATGAAGTTTCTCTGTCTGAGCCTGAGAAGCTGGAGTTCATTTGTTTCTTCATGCATTTATTCATTCATTCTGGTTGACCCCAGCTCTGGGAGTTACTATCTGGGTGACCTTGGCAGGTCACTTCAGCCTTCAGAGCCTGAGACTCTTCTATGTACCAGGAACTGCTCAAGGTCTACTGAGGGTACACAGTGGACTAGACTGACATGGCCTCCAGCCACGTCCAGCAGATAGTGGGGTGAGGACAGGGGCAGCTAGCTTATTCTAGAAGCTTCCTGGAAGAAGGAATGCTGGCTTGAGTGGAGGTGGACAGATGAGAAGCTGCTGACCATGTTTCTCTCTGGTAGGCGTGGTGGGAATGTCATTCTGGGGAGAGGCAGAAGTGGATTCTGCAGACTTGCTGTAAACATCACAAGCTTAAGTCCCAGAGCCCCTCACTGGCCAGGCGCCTTCCAGTGACCTGGGAGGGGCTGAGCAAGGCACGCCCGGGATCACATGCTTTTGTAGAACTTGCCAGTGTAAGATATTTTCACTGTAATTGATTAAGAATGCTTCCTCTTCCTGTGCCAGCTTCCCTCTGTCACATTTCCCCTCCTTTGGATGTTGCTGGAGTGGCTGGTGGCATTTTTGGGGATCTAGCTAAGGGGAAGTAGTCACAGACTACTGGCATCAGTGAAAATAACAGAAGCCAAAATACACCACTATGAAGAGGATGTTAACAACAAACTGGTTAATAGGTGGCATCAATTCCGAACATTTTTTAAATGAGTAATTAAGGAAACAAAAAGTCTCAAAATCTTACAGCTCCTATATAAAAGAAACTTGATAGAGGATCTTCTAAATTTGACACCAATCCTAAAATTTTATGACACTACAGTAGTGCCCCATTATCCCAGGGGGATATGTTCCAAGACTCCCAGTAGATTCCTGAAATCATGGATAGTCTGAACCCTACATGTGCTATAATTTTTCAGTCTGATAGCCAAGACAACGACTAAGTGAGTAACGGGACGGTAGCATGTACAGCCTGCATATGCTGGACAAAAGAATGATGCACGTCCCAGGTGGGACAGAATAGGACAGTGTGAAATTTCATCATGCTACTCAAAATGGTGTGCAGTTTAAAACTTGTGAATTGCTTATTTCTCAAATTTTCCATTTAATATTTTTGGACTGCAGTTGACTGTGGGTAACAGAAACCTCAGGAAGCAAAACCTTGGATAAGGGTAGGC
Organism: Mirza zaza; assembly: GCA_008750895.1. Lineage (NCBI taxonomy): Eukaryota > Metazoa > Chordata > Mammalia > Primates > Cheirogaleidae > Mirza > Mirza zaza. Next base: position 41,022 of record VSMD01101988.1, read on the forward strand.
TACTATCTCAATAATGAGTTGCGAAGCCGAAAGAAACTTTTCTAAACTATCAACAATAAAAAATTTTAGTCAACTGTGCTAGAGAAAACACTAAATTATCTTCTTAGTCCCTCTAAAGAAAATGACATTACTAAATCAATGTCCTATGATGCGGTTAACCTAAAAGTGTACAACGAAAATGTAGGAAATGAAATTATTATAGAGATATATCAAATTAATGTAAATATGAAAGTAAATGTAAATTTACATAATTATGTAACATAAATGTAGTGTTAATATGTAAGTACATTTATTATGTAATTTAGCATGTTTAGTAACATCTTACATTATTATTTATGAACTCTTGCTGGCTGTATGGCCAGAGAAGGGAGGAAATCTGGGGACCCTTATCCAGAGAGACCAAGGCCAAAGAAAGGATCTAATAAGTTGTTTCCTTCAACCTCCCACCAGTGCAGGAATCCTCTTCCTGACAGCTGCCCACTGAGCGGTGGCTTTGCACACCTCCTGGGATTGGGAGCTCACCCCTCCCCCAAATCCTGTACTATGCATGAGTCAAAACTCTGGTTATGGGAAGTTCTTTTGCCAAGCTTACCACTAGCTGTCTGTGGTTCCTCCTTGGGTCCTGATCTTCCCTGATGCCCCCAGAAAAAGTTGGTTGTTTCTTCCAATTTCATTATAGCTCTGCAGTGCTATATAGCAGTGCTCTAGTGTCTTGTCCTTGCCCAAGATAACCTGTCTTCCTTCAAGGATCCCTCTTATGTCTTGACTTCCAAAATCTTCCTCATCCATTATCTCAAAGATCTATCAACCTACCATACTTATATGAGAGTGAGAATGATGATGATGATAACAGTGACAGCTAACAAGCGTAATTTAACACATTTAACATGTATGGGCACTTGGTTTTGCTCTTATAAATGAACATTTAATAATAATTATGTTTTATGATGTCTTTACTTAAAAAGGTTTTTCAAATCTTTTTGGTAACTATCCCCTTAGAGTTTTGCTCAGCTAAATTAAAGGATGAATATTCACTGAAAATCTAGATCGTTTCCCCATAAGATATAATGCTAAGACATTAATTACTGCATATGAGTTTAGGCTCATATACTTTTGACTTCTTATTTCAGGGAAACAAAAGATATTTAGATCTGTTAGTAAAAATTTCCCGTTCCACATTGAAAAATTGTTCCATTACAAAGCTTATGTTTCTAAATATTTAAAATGTATATTCATAAATTGTTAGTATATGACTGACAGTTAAAATTACTTATTTCTTAGGTTTTCACTATAAATTAAGGTTACTAAGAGTTAAAATTCTGACTAATACATGGTAACTAAAATGAGATAAGAAGAAAACAATTCTATACACAGACTATATATGAAAATAAGGTGTGTTTAGTAAGGAAGGTTATAAGAAAGACATGACGATGTGATTTTCATTAAAGAAAAAGTGATTTTTATCTAGTTTAGAGGTCATTTAAAGGTTGTATAAAATTGAGGAATAAAAGAAGGAAAGAATGAAATAGATAAATTGAATCAATTTTAGAAAGTTTGGAAAAGAGAATGGAAAAATTGTAAGAGGTTATAAAAGATTTATGGAAATATCTTGTGTGGTCAAAGCTAATTGAAATTGGATAGACTTGTTTATGAGGTTTTATTAAAATTAGGTTGAATATTTATAATACACTGATACAAAGGTAGAATTTGGTTTTCTCTTTTGAGCAAGATTTTCACATATTATTAATAAGATATAGTAAAAGTTTTTTTGTTAGCCTTTTGAGTAAACTACAAAAAAGGGCCGAGAGAGACAAATTCTGTTGGTCTCATGCTGTCTTCATTGAGCTTTTGATTGTTTGGAAAACTTAGTTTCCTTTCTATGAAACAGTAAAGGTTTTGCTTTTTGAGATATTTGAATTATCACTTTGGCTAGATGACTATTATTTTACAGTAACCTGTGATCTTATTTTGATATCAAGTGGTTCAAACCTTTGAAATTTGATGTACTTCCCCAAATCAAATTTCAAATTCTAAATTAACTCTTTTTGAAAGCAAAACTAGCTTTTGGACATTCAAAAAAAGGACCCTTGAAAGTCCAAGAGAAACATATTAGTTTTTTGGTTTTTTTTTTTTTTTTTTTTTTGGTATGTTAAAACTATATGGGAGGCCGGGCACAGTGGCTCACTCCTGTAATCCTAGCACTCTGGGAGGCCAAGGCGGGCGGATTGCTCAATATCAGGAGTTTGAAACCAGCCTGAGCAAGAGCAAGGCCCTGTTTCTACTAAAAATAGAAAGACATTAGCTAGACAACTAAAAATATATAGAAAAAATTAGCTGGGCATGGTGGCATATGCCTGGAGTCCCAGCTACCCAGGACGCTGAGGCAGGAGGATCACTTCAGCCCAGGAGTTTGAGGTTGCTGTGAGCTAGGCTGATACCACGGCACTCTAGCCCGGGTAACAGAGTGAGACTCTGTCTAGAAAAAAAAAAAAAAAAACTATATGGGAAGCACTGTCAAATAAGAAATGCTATTTAACACTCTTTGAATTATATTTGTATGTGTTATTAATGCATTCCAAAATTTATGAGATTTTTAAAAAATCTGATATGTCTTGGTATATGTTATCAGTCATAATTATGGTTATTATGTTAAATTGTTGTATGCTACAGAAATAACCAAGTTTTCTTGTCAATTGGGTCTTTAACCATGGCCATTCTAAGTCTTTCATCATCCACAGATAATTATTGTTTTACTTTGATTCTTCTCAGAAAGTGGTTTATAATCAGCTACAATCCAAAATTTGCTTCCTCAAAAAAAATTCATGGAAAGGACCATGACAAGTACTCTTGAACACAGATTTCTGATGGCTCTGGAGATCATACCATTGGACTGAGGGAAAAGCTTCCAGAACTCTAACAAAAACAAAAAACTGATGAGTTCATGAAGATTGCTAATCCAACATCAAGCAGAACAAGAATTAATTATGTGGGACTAAATTAATGGAGGATTAAAATGGTTTTTTATGAATTTTTGGTTGAAACATTGCTGATTCTTTTTTTTTTTTTTTGAGACAGAGTCTCACTTTATTTCTCAGGCTAGAGTGAGTGCCATGGCGTCAGCCTAGCTCACAGCAACCTCAAACTCCTGGGCTCAAGCAATCCTGCTGCCTCAGCCTCCCAAGTAGCTGGGACTACAGGCATGCGCCACCATGCCCGGCTAATTTTTTTCTATATATATTAGTTGGCCAATTAATTTCTTTCTATTTATAGTAGAGATGGGGTCTCGCTCTTGCTCAGGCTGGTCTCGAACTCCTGAGCTCAAACGACCTGCCCACCTCGGCCTCCCAGAGAGCTAGGATTACAGGCTTGAGCCACCGCGCCCGGCTTCTTTTTCTTTTGTTTTCCAGCCAAGAAAACTTTTCTTTTAAGCTACTTACAGCTTACAGCAATTGGGTAAAGTAGTATTTTGTGAGCAAATTGAGACATTTACGTTTCTCTCTGATTTCTCTGGAATTCAGAAAACATTTCTGAGTATCCTTATTGTATAGCAATACAGTTATTCACCTAAGTTCAATATGGATTTCCTGTTTTCCTTCTTAACAGGACAATTGGAGGCGCTGGTTACCTTGCCAAGGCTTTGACTGGCATGGCTTACTTTCAGATGTGACCAGACTGCCTTGAGGGGTTCAGGTTGACTCTATAAAGCAGACAGACTTGGAAAAAGACTGTCTAAGTGGTTCCCTTACAGGGTTTCTGACCCGGAGGTAAGTGAAGAATCTGCCACTTTCTGACAAGCTCAGGAACCTCAAGACATTTTGGAGACCTTGAGAAGAGAGAAATCCACCTGATTCCTACAGGCATTACAAGCACAGTCTGATGGTGAATCCTTGGCTTGGTCTGATGGTGAATCCTCAAGAGGCTTTTAAAAGTCTAATCTGAAATTCCTTTTTTTTTTGAGACAGAGTCTCGCTTTGTTGCCCAGGCTAGAGTGAGTGCTGTGGCGTCAGCCTAGCTCACAGCAACCTCAAACTCCTGGGCTCAAGCAATCCTGCTGCCTCAGCCTCCCGAGTAGCTGGGACTACAGGCATGTGCCACCATGCCCGGCTAATTTTTTCTATATATATTAGTTGGCCAAATAATTTCTTTCTATTTATAGTAGAGACAGGGGTCTCACTCTTGCTCAGGCTGGTTTCGAACTCCTGACCTTGAGCGATCATCCCACCTCGGCCTCCCAGAGAGCTAGGATTACAGGCGTGGGCCACTGCGCCCGGCCTAATCTGAAATTCTTGATGGAAAAGTTCTAGGAAAACCAATTTAAAAGGACTCTATGTGGCCGGTCACTATTCTTGCTGCCCTTTATGCAAATAATCAGGCCAAGTCTTACTTGCTAAATCATGGTATCCCAAAGACTAGAGATGATTCAACAAGTGACAACCGCTGTATAGATCAAGGACTTGACTGTGGTCTCGTGTTTTGCCACTCTGTGATGGCATCGCAGTTTGGCTTTCGGGGGCTCTAAAAATTCCTCAGTAAGACATTTCCTCCTTCCCCCTGTATGTGGGACAGGACTGTCCAGGAATGAGACTTCCCAGTGATAAAGGACACTGTGACACTTAGATTTTGATCATTGATGCTTTCATGAAGAAAGATTGATCAAAAGGGGGAAATGAGAAAGAAAAGACACTTTTCATCTAAGGAAAGCAAGCCCCTTTAAATGATCAGGCCCAGAGAGGGATTGGAATGAGACAGCTAAGGAATCCCCCTACCATGAGCTAAGTAATCATTTCGGTCATTTCATGCTTGCAGTGTAGACTCTAGGCTGAGTGTCACCACCAAAAGCTGTAATTAACCTGACAATGCTATACACTGGACGCCATAACTCCTACCCTATACTGCAACAATGGATAGCCAATCACTAATCAGTCCCTTCTGTAAACCAATAAGAATTCCTGAAAAACAACTTGTGTAATCACCCCCTCTCCTTTTTCTCTTTAAAAATTCGAGCCTCTCTTTTGTTCTCTGGAGCATTTTGCCAAGGTAACTTGGAAGTATTTCTGGGCTTCAGTTCTCAACCGCGGCCCAAATAAACTCTTTATTTATATTAATTTGTCTCAGTTTCTTTCCTTTGATCGACCATGTTAAGTATATTCATACTGTTGTGCAATAGATCTCCAGAACTTTTTCCATCTTGCAAGACTGAAACTCTGCACCCACTAAACAACTCCTCATTGCCCTTCCCCCAGCCCCTGGGGACCGCCATCCTACGCCTGTCTGTACTCTAGACACCTCATATACATGCAATCATACAGTACTTGTCTTTTTGTGACTGGCTTGTTTCCATTAGCATAACAGCCTCAAAGTTCACCCATGCTGTGGCATGTATCAGAATGTCCTTCCTGTGTTAGGCAGATCATAGTCATGTATCTGTATGCCACATCAAGTATTCCCTTAAGCACCAAGGGAGCCAGGGATGGGCCAGAAGAGCAAGGGGAGCACTGAGAGCTGATTTTTTGGAGCTGCTTCTTACATTCCATTGCTCTCTGGGAAGCCTCCTGTTTGCAATAAACAAACAGAGACTCACCCTGGGAATGACTGAGGGCACTCTGCAGCCTGCCCCAGACCATCCTGGCTCGGGAGGGCTAGATAAGCAGTCACCAGATGCCTGACCCCACAGACGCCCTGCCCAGCCTCAGCTGGTCCCTGCTAATGTCCAGGCTGCACCTGGCAATGATCTCAGAGCAGGGGCTGCCAACGCTAGCCATCACGCGGCAAAGTGGGAAACAGCCTGCCTCTGTCTTCCCTTCCCCCCTGCCCTGCCCTTCCTGGCCCACCAGGAAGCCGGGGCCCCAGCTCTCAAGGCCATTATAATAACAACTATTCACATCTGCTCTACCCTGCATGGTTCACCAAACATGCTTCATGGGACCATCACCATGGCCCGCAAGGGAGGGAGAAGGGGTGTGGAGTGACAGGGAAGATGCCCCCCACTTTACAGGTGAGGAGACTGGACCCAGAGGAGGCCCAGTTGATGGGTCTGCTTCCCCCACCAGACTATGAGCTCCTTGAGGTGAAGGATCAGGTCTTGCTCATTCAGTCATCCACTCCGGGTAGAGGAGACAGCACAAATGCAAAGGTCCTGAGGCAGGAATGCCTTTGGTATGTTGGAGAACCATCTAGAAGGCCCATGTGGCTGGAATAGTTTGAGTGAGAACAGCTGTAAGAGATAAGCTGGAGAAGTGGACACTAGGCAGACCGCGCAGGGCCTTGGAGAACATGAAAAGGAGTCTGGCTTTTATTCCAGTTGCCAGGGAAGTCACTGGGAGAGGCTTCTCTGAGACTCCGCACTGAGAAACAATGGCCAGTCACACAGGTCCGTCCTCATGTTCTGGAGGCAAACGTAGGAGGCAGACATTTACATGGCCAGTCACAGAGGGTATGGGCGGGACCACGATGAGGGACCCACAGGACTGGGAAAGCCCAGAAGAAGGGCCCTGCCCCAGCCTCAGGGCCCGAGCACACTGCCCAGGGGAAGAGACTGTTCAGCTGAGACCTGACTCAGGAGGGGACGGAAGTGGCTTCCAGGCAGAGGGACCAGCAAGTGCAAAGACCTGAGACAACAGAAAGCCTGGGGCCTCTGGGAACCACAAGAAGGTTAATCCGGCTGGATTGCAGGGGCAGGCAGGGGTTGGCCTGGGAGCAGGAGCAGCAGCTAGCAGGGTCTGCTCTCTCACTTACACACCATGAACATCTCCCTAAGTCAGCAAGCATCCTCTCCTGTAGGATTTCTAGGGGCCGCATAGTGTTCTTCCATCGCACATTCTGCTGTGGAGTAACCAGACCCCCAGTGTTGGACGCTTAGGCTCTTTCTAGTCTTCCCTATTGTACATGATGCTGTGATGCCCATCTTTGCTCCTCTGTCTCTGTGCACATGCGTTACGATTGCCATCCAGTCTCGGGGGTTACTTGGCAGACAGGCTCGAGAGGGGCCTTGGAGGGGCCAGAGTTGGATCTGTCTGCCAAAGCAGGCCCGGGGCGTCCAGGATAGCCCTCTGCTGGGTTTCTACTTGAGGGACCGTAAACAGGGAGGTGCTGGGAGGAGTGAGGGACAGATAAGGAACCTTGAATGTGAACTCTGGCTGCCCAGGCCAGATAACAGGCAGGAGAGAGAGGAGCCCCAGACCCTGGGCCCCACATGTCCTGTCGGCCATCTGTTTGTCTGTCCAGCTGGCCTGGTGTACCAGCTCCCAGTGCCTACCACGCAAGCAACAAAAGTACATCCAATCGAGCACGGGCCTGGGTTCAAATTACAGCTCGCCCGCTAAAGTGCTAAGTGATTACTCAATCACTCCCAATCTCAGTGTCCTTATCTGCAAAACAGGGGAAACCACCTAATAGAAAGAGAAATGAGATGTGACTCCTGACCTTAGACCCTGCTCCCAGGAAATGATGTTATACATTTTTATTGTCATCTTGGGTCTCCATCCTTTTTAAAAAAATTATTTTCACAACAGCTTTATTGAGAGAAAATTCGCATGCCGTATTATTCTCCTATTTAAAGGGTACAATTCAAGTTTTTTGTACATGCATCACAATAAATTTTGGCATTTTCTCATCATCCCTAAAAGAAACCCTGTGCCTATTAACAGTCATTCCCTATCTCCTTGCTGAGTCCCCCACCCCTGTCCCCCACCCCCTTCCCCAGCCCTAGCAACTGCCAATCACTTTCTCTATGCATTTGCTTATTCTGGAAATTTCATATAAATGGGATCATACATGATGTGGTCTTCTGTGACCGGCTTCTTTCACTTAGCATCACGTTTTCGTGCCCACCCACGTTATATCAGCATGTCTCAGTCCTTCATTCCTTGTATTGCTGAATAATAGTCCATGGTATGGACAGACCGCATCTAACATATCCATTCAGCAGTTGATGGGCATTTGGCTTGTCTCCACTTTGGGCTCTTAAGAATAATGCAGCTACAGACATTCGTATGTGGACGCATGCGTTCATTTCTCTTGCGTATATACTTAGGAGTGGAATGGCTGGGTCACAGGACAACTCTATTTCTAACATTTTGAGGAACCACCAGACTATTTTCCAAGAGTTGCACCACCTACCATCCCCGTCAGCAGCGTGTGAGAGCCCTGATTTCTCCACATCCTTACCTCCTGTTATTGTCTTTTTGATGGTAGCCATCCTGCTGGGTGTGTCGTGGTAGCTCATCGTGGTTTTGATTTGCATTTCCTTAATGGCTAATGTTTCCATCTTTTTCAGTGGAATCCTCTTTTTGTGTCCAGGGGCACATAAATCCTGGGACACCCCATTCCCAATGTGGAAGCACTAACTTGCCCCAAAGAAAGGAAAGAATCTTAGATGGAAAAAGATGTCCATTACCGCTACATAACATTCCTTAGCAAAAGTGGCTCTTCCATAAATGAATGGATGATTTCCCTGTTTTGGAGGACTGGGTAGTTCACAGTTTTCTTCTATTATCTTTAATATTATAATTACAAAGACTGGTTATCACATGGCCTATGATACATGAACGAAAGCAGAATGAAAACATACTCAGTTTAGGCATTTTAGCTAAAAAAAAGTTTGCTCGAGCATCCAAACGTTTTTTGAGCATTGCTGTGTGCCAAGCCCTGTGCCAGTTTACGGGCCAAGGCTGGAAAAGAACTGGCAAGAACGAAAGCCCTACCTGCACAGGAGTGACATTCCGGGTGATAGATTCCTCACCCTTCCCTGCCCCTTTCCCCAGACTCTCTCTACTGTTGCGGTATTGCCTGGCCACGACAAAACCGGGAGAAAAAAGAGCCATGATGGACCAAAGAATGACGGGAGAAACATTTCTCAAGCCAGTGCCTTTCAAGGCTGTTATTTTGTGGAATCTCCACACAACCCCTGGGAGATTCATGATAATAATAATAACTGCTACTATTAGGACACTTATTGTGTGCCTGGCCTGTCCCACTAGTTAGATACCATTATTGTCCCCATTTTACAGATGAGAAAACTGAGGCTGGGCAAGCAGGTGCCCTTCTGCTTGGTGGTCTATCCTGCATTACCCACACACGTGCAGAGCTGCACCGAAGCTCATGTTCACACTCAGATCCACATCTGCACACACAGGACTACACACGCCACACCCAGACACACATGCGCACTCACACATAGGACTGCTCATATCCAGAGGTATGTGCATTGTGACACATGTGTGTACACATGTATGTTCCATGCGCATGCATGCCCTACACTTTTGGACACGCATCTGCCTGGGAGTGGGAAAGGGGTGCAGGTACAGGGGCCAGAGTCCAGCTTTGCCTCCTCCCTGCACCTGCTAGCAGGTGTGTGCAGGACTGGGAGGGGCATGGGCAGGTGGCTACGGGTTCAAAGGGCAGAGCGGGCCTTGCATTAGAAACCCACCTGCCAAACCTCCAACTGTGGCTACAGTGACTAAGGGGCCTTGCCTTTGGGGCCAACCGCCAGCCGGAGGGTGGGGCCCTGATGCTCCAGGAGCCCCCAGGGGATGGAGAAGATGAGAAGCGGATCCAGCAGCCCCTTGAGGGGCAGCCTGGCATCCTGGCTAAGGGCGAGCACTCTTGCGGCAGGATGCCTGGGCGACAAGCCTGCGGAGTGAGCTCTTCGGCAAAGGGGGTGTGGGGGATGAGGAGGAGGGGAGACAGGCCCTGAGTGGAAAGAGCTCCCCAGGACCCAGAGTCTGGTGGCCTTGGCCTGCATCCCACAGCTGGTGACACTGAGCAAGTCGCATAACCTGCTCGAACGCCAACGCCCTCATTTGTAGACTTAGCGCAGATCATTCCTTTGGCCACTAAACAAGTATCTGTTGAGGACCTACCACGCCAGGAACCGTGCCCGCTCTGGGAATAGCGCAGTGTGCAGCGCGGACAAGTGCTGGCCTGCGTGGAGCCTGCGGAGCTAGAGCGAGGGCAACATGAAAACACCCTGCACCCAGTAGGTTCTCAATCAGCATTGCTTCCTGTCTTCCCTTTCTGCCAGTATAAAGGCGGTGCAACAGCGTTACAGGAAGTTTGGAGTGGGGAGACCGAGGTGCGGGAACTCCGTCACCAAGAATCCCGGCGCACCCAACACAACTGCTAGCTTCATCCTTGCCAATTCCATAATCTCATACAGGGGTTGGCCCACCGTAATGCGTTGCAATGAATCAATACATTACATCTGCGATCAGCAGGAAAAAGCTACTTACACTGTCACAGATTTACTTGATGAAAAGCAAAGCAAGTAATCATGGCCATCCCTTTGCCTACATAAAAGCTTTTCTTTGGGAACAATATTTCCATTTTATAGAAAAGGAAACTGAGGCTCAGAGAGGTCAAGGCACTTACCCAAGGTCACACAGAGAGAAATGCGAAGAGCAGGTTCCAGGAGCCTGAACCCTGTTGCGCACGCTGTCCCGGCTGTGGCGGGCAGCCAGGGATGGACGTGGGGGGCTTCAGAGGTCACCTGGCCGCCTTTCCTATACTGGAGTTCCGGGTTTGGGGAGCCCCTGGGGGCCAGCTGCAGCCTACCCAGCCACCGGCAGCCAGCCCTGGGGACACAGGGAACCTACCAGGCTTTTCACTGACTGGAAGTGAGGGTGGGGTCAGGGGACACTTTGGGCTCAGAAACCCCTATCTCTCACCTGGCTGGGAGGCCTGCTTAGCCCAGGGTGCAGAGGTTTCTGGCACCCTCTAGTGGGCACAGAGAGCAAAGCCCCGGCTCCGTCGGGGAGAGGGAGCCCCAGCTGCCCAAGTCAGCCGCTGGGGCTGCTATTGGTAATGGTGATGATGAAGGTTTCTCGGGATGAGTATTTACCACGTGTAGGCAGTTTTACACCTCATCTAATTCAGTTCCCTTAACCGCTCCCTAAAGGTAGGAACCATTATTACCACTTTATATAAATAATCTGAGACTTGGGACAATGACTTCCCACGGTCACATGGCGGGTGAGTGGCCGAGCCCAGAGTCGAGCCCTTGGAGCTCAGAGGAGGGAGAGACCATCCTCAAGGAAGGCGTCCTGAGACCAGCCTCGGCAACACAGTGAAAACCCATCTCTAAGACAATTTTAAAAAATTAGCAGGGTGTGGTGGTGTGCACCTGTGATCTCAGCTTTTGGGGAGGCTGAGGCAAGAGGATCACCTGAGCCCAGGGCTTCCAGGCTGCAGTGAGCTATGATGGTGCCACTGCACTCCGGCATGGTTGGGCACACAGGCAGATTCACAGTGAGGCTAATGAAGCTTCAGGACTCCTCCCTACCACGTGCCCTTCCAAGACCTTTGGAGGGACTCTCCAACCATTCACATGGTCATATGTTTTATAAAATATGCAAAATTGAAAAACAAAAAAAACTAGTCAGCATTACCTTCCTTCAAAACTCTAAATAAATTTAATTATTCAATAATTAAGATTCACAGAGCAGCTTTAACTTTAAGCAATTAGATAAAGAATAAAAGTGATTGTGTCTTTAAAAAAAATTGCAAAATTAAGTCATTTTAGTTGCAGTTGGCCAAACCCATTCTCTCTAGAGCTTGGATAATGTCTTCATATAATAGGTTATAAATATGTTAATAAATAAATTTTGTGTTTAATAAATTGTGTTTAATGAATGAATGAATAAAGCAGCATTTAGTTCGATCTTGAAGGAAGGGCAGGATTTTAGAGAGTAATTCTCATGCAGTCTAGGGGTCACCTCCACAGACAGACCAAACTTAGGCCATGAGATGGCCTCGAATGCCAGAGTGAGGAATCTGGATTTATTTGGCAGGCAATGGGGATCCGTGGAAGGTTTTAGAGCAAAGGGAGGATTTGAGTGTAATTAGGCAAGAGCTGAATGTCAGATAAGAGGACAGGGTCCTACGGTGGTGGACCAGAGTGGCTCAGATAAAATTCTTCTCATCTGGCACCACCAAAGAGCTGGTGCTGGCCAGGCGTGGTGGCTCACGCCTATAATCCTAGCACTCTGGGAGGCCGAGGCGGGAGAATCGTTTGAGCTCAGGAGTTCAAGACCAGCCTGAGCAAGAGCTAGACTCTGTCTCTACTAAAAATAGAAAGAAATTAATTGACCAACTAAAAAAAAAAAAAAATATATATATATATATATATATATATATATAATTAGCCGGGCATGGTGGCGCATGCCTGTAGTCCCAGCTACTCCAGAGGCTGAGGCAGGAGGATAGCTTGAGCCCAGGAGTTTGAGGTTGCTGTGAGCCAGGCCAATGCCATGGGACTCTAGCCCAGGCAACAGAGTGAGACTCTGTCTCAAAAAAAAATAAAAATAAAAAAAATAAGAGCTGGTGTTCATGTGATGTGATCACAGTGGCCCAATCGGGGTGTCCACAAGCTCCCTGGGAGAGAGAGTGCATGCCGTGGTGGGTGTTGAGGGTGGATTTGCCCAACACTGTAGTGTGCCCAGCCCAACCCAGCTTAGCCACGGGGTCCCTGGGATTGTAGCATGTCTGAGCCCCCAGGGGGAAAGTGAGGTGACCCTTCCCTAGAAAAGGAACTGAGGTCAAGCAGCTGGCTAGGTGGGCCCACAAAAATCCACCTGCCTCCTCTGCTAGCTCCAGCCATCCTTACTCTCTCCCTTTGGGTCTTTGTGAATGTCAAGAATTCCAGCTAACATAGGAGAAAGGGAGGGCTAGGGAGGGATTTGTTAAAGGATACAAAATGGCAGCTAGATGGGAGTAAATTCTAGTGATCTATGCCATGGTAGGGTGACTATAGTTAACAATAATATATTCTATAGTTTCAAATAGCTAGAAGGAGGATATTGAACATTCCTAACACAAGGAAATGACAAATGTTTGAGATGATGGATGTGATAATTATTCTTATCTGACCACTATACATTATCTGCATCAAAACATCACTATGTACCCCATGAATATGTACAATTATTGTCATTAAAAAATAAAATAAAATAAAAAATAAATCCATATTCAGTGAGATCCAAATTTAGAAAATACATACAAAGGATTTCAGCTGTCAAAAAAAGAAAAAAAGAATTCCAGCTACTATTTATTTGTCATTTGTTTTGTGCCATACGCTCTGTTAAGTACCTTCATGTCCTATCACCTGATTATTCCTTCAACACCCCTGTAAGTGAGAGGAATAGTTATTATTCCCATTTTACAGATGAGGAGGTAGACGGCCCAGAGAGGTGAAGTTGCTTACCCAAGGTCACACAGCAGTAAATGGTGGAAGTGAGATCAAACCCAGATTTCAGAGGCAGCCTTCTTAGTCCCTGACTGCCCTTCCTCCTCTCCTGGTCCAAGTTAGGGGTGGGGGGAGGAACTCAGCATGGCCAGCAGGGGGCAGTATGCCATCAGAGATAAGCCCTGTTTCCCAGCACTCCGGCCAACACCCCACTGGCCACAGCCCTGCTACAGCTTGATTCTGAAATATCTGGCCTTCAGCCCGACTTACTCCCAGGCTAGGGTTGGGGCCTGAGGGGCTTGGAGAGGGGTGCAGAGGAGTATAAAGCAGCCCTCAAATGGGGTGTGTCAATAGTTCACAGGAAAGGTAACGCAGTGGCTTTTTAGCATGTAAAAATGTGCTGTCTGCTCCTGAGACATTGCCAAAGCTACCCATGTGAGGGTCTGGAGAAACACCCCTTCACCCACTGTTGGTGGGGCTGGAACTTGGTTTAATGCCTACAGAAGGCGATCTGGTAATGGCTCTCACGATTTAAAATGCACACGCACCCAGCAGGACTGCATTGTGCAGTCACCGGAAGACTTGCACATAACGCGGCAGCCACTGGCCACATGAGGCTAGTGAGCATTTAACATGTGGCTCATCCAGATTGAGATGGGCTGTAAGTGTAAAATATATACTGGATTTTTTTAATATGAAAAAAATAACTTCTTAATAACTTTTTTATATTGATGGTGTGTTGCAAACATATTTTGGACCAATTGGGTTAAATGATTTAAATCATTTTAATGAAATTAATTCGATCTGTTTCTTTTTATATTTTAATGTGGCTGCTAGAAAATTTTAAATTACATATACGGCTTACCTTTGTGGATCATATTATATATTTTTACCTATTTATTGTGGCAAAATATACATAAAATTTACCATTTTGACCATTAGGGGTACAGTTCGGTGGCATTAAGCGCATTCACGTTGTTGGGCAACCATCACCACCATCCATGTCCAGAGCTCCTTCCCCACTCCAACCTGAAACTCTGTCCCCATCAAACAACAGCTCCCCATTCCCCTGCTCCCAGCCGCTCCAAGCCACTATCGTACTTCCTGTCTCTATGAATCTGACTATCCTAGGTGTCTCATGTAAGTGGAATCACACAATATTTGTCTTGTATGTCTGGCTTATTTCACTTAGCATAGTGTCTTTAAGGTTCATCATGTTGTAGCATGTATCAGAATTTCTTTTTTTTTAATTTTTAATTATTTATTTATTTTGAGACAGAGTTTCATTCTGTTGCTCAGGCTAGAGTGCCATGGCGTCAGCCTTGCTCACAGCAACCTCAAACTCCTGGGCTCAAGTGATCCTCCTGCCTCAGCCTCCCAGGTAGCTGGGACTACAGGCATGCGCCACTATGCCCAACTAATTTTTTCTATATATTTTTAGTTGTCCAGCTAATTTCTTTCTATTTTTAGTAGAGACAGGGTCTCGTTGTTGCTCAGGCTGGTCTCGAACTCCTGATAGCAAGCAAGTCTCCCGCCTCGGCCTCCCAGAGTGCTAGGATTACAGGTGTGAGCCACTGTGCCTGGCCAAGAATTTCCTTTCTTTTTAAAGACCTAACAATATTCCATCGTATGTACATACCACATTTTGTTCATCCATTCTTTTATTGATGGCCATTTGGGTTATTTCCACCTTTTGGCTATTTTGAATAATGCTGCTATGAACATTTCTGTACAAATATCTGTCTGAGTCCATGTTCTCAATGCTTTTGTGTATGTCATATTTTATCGAATAGCACTGTACTAACAATTTCCATAGCCATGCTATTTGAAATATCCCTAAGCCAAGAACTACCCAAATGCTCATCAATAGTAGAATGGATAAATAAATTGTGGTATATTCATATAACAAAATAACTACAGTGGGAATGAAAATGAATGAACAACTACACACAGCAGTGTGGATAAAGTCAGCAAAAGAAGCCACACACAAAACAGTACATATTGTCTTATCATATGATTCTACTTACACAAAATTCAAAAGAGGCAAAACTGACCGAAGATGCTAGAAGTCAGGATGTGCTACTCTCTCTGGGTCATGAGCTGGCTTCTCTGAGGCGAGCAATGTCCTGGTAATCTGGGTACTGACTTCAGGAGTGTGATCACTTTGTGAACATTTATCAAGTTAAGCACTTGGGATTTCTGTTCATTTTGTGTATATGTCAAATTTCCGTAAGAAGTTCCCCAAAAATGCTTTGATCCAGCAATTCCACTCTTAGAAATGAAATGACAGATATATTTTCACAAGAGTAAAATGAAGTGTGCAAAAGATTATCCATTTCAGGTTTTTTTATAATAGCAAAAGATTGAAAACATACCATCTCACACCCATTAGGATCGCTACTATAAAAAAAATGAAACTAAATGTTGTCGAGGATGTGGAGAAATTGGAACCCTTGGGCACTGTTGGTGGGAATGTAAAATGGTGCAACTGCTACGGAAATACAGTATGGTAGTCCCTCAAAAAATTTAAAATAGAATTACCATATGATCTAGCAATTCCTTTTGGGTATGTGCCCAAAAGAATTGAAAGCAGGGTCTTGAACAGATATTTGTGCACCCGTGTTCATAGCAGGATTATTCACAACAGCCAAAGGTGGAAGCAACCCAAGTGTTCATCCATGGATGAATGGATAAACAAAGTGTGGTATTTATGTACAACGGAATATCATTCAGCCTTAAAAAGAAAGGGAATTTGAATATAGGTTATAACATGGATGAACCTTGAGGACATTTTGCTAAGTGAAATAACCCAGTCACAAAAGGACACATTTCACTTCTATGAGCTATCTCTCTAAAGTCATTCAACTCAGAGACAGAAAGTAGAATGGTTTCCAGGAGCCAGGAGGAGGGGGACCGGGGAATTAGTGTCTAACAGGTGCAGAGCTTCAGTATTGCAAGATGAAGAGCATTCTAGAGATGGATGTTGATGATGGTTACACAACAATGTGAATGTAATTAATGCCATGAATGTAAACTTCAAAATGGTCAAGAGGATAAATGTTATGTGTATCTTACCACAAATAAAAAATTCAAAAATCAAGATATCTGTAACAAAAGGTGAGAAAATATTAAAGATGTAAGGGAAATAAAAACCAAAGGGAGAAGAGTGTGTAAGGGATGTTTCTATTTGTTTAAATATATCAAAATGTTCAACAGAAGACACTGAGAGAGGAGAGATGGGAAATTCCAGACCAGGTGGCCGGGCACAAAGGATTTACAGAGGAGGCGGTCACGGCCCTGTGTCCCCTTCTTCCGCCTTCACCAACTGCGGGAGAGCAAGGAGGAGGCTCGGGGAGGAGACCTTGCAGGACAGGGGCAGCTCCGGCTGTGAGACGCCCCTACAGGTGGCCACTGCTGCAGCTCCAAGTGTTGGGCAGGGGACCCGGTTGGGCTTGGGGGGGGGTGCAGAAGGGTAGCTGGCTGGGGGCCAGCTTGGGTCCTGTCCCCTAGGGCCTCCTGGAGGGGTAGGGGGGGACAGCGGCGAGACGGTGGCGTTGGAGGTCGGATTCCCAAGGGTTGAGGAAGGAGTTGCAAGGGTGCCTCAGGAGGAGAGGTGATCCCTCAAGGTCAGGGGTGAGGGGCCCTGCGGGGATGGCCGTCTCCGGGGAGCCCACAGCAGCATCCTACGACAGAAGGGGCAGCTTGAAGCCAGCCGGGATGGTGGCAGCTCAGGCAAGACCCTTCCTCTCCCCTCGCCATCTCCACTGCCCCCGCCTGGGGGGGAGGGGAGGAGAGACAGAGAAGGAGTCGCCCAGGCCACCTCCCCCGCCCAGGCAGGCCTGTGAGGGGAGAAGGTTTAAACCCAAATCAAAATTGCAAGTTTCAATGAGTTGTGACCATGTTGGTGACTTAAAGTGACAGCAGAGCTGTCTGTTATCTGCAGAGCTTGGACAAAGTCACATTGCAAGGGGGGTGGAGAATTGGGCCCATTTCATAATTAGTCCAGCAAAAAGACCTCGCTTTCCTTGCCAGAGAGGCTGGAAAATGTAGACTCGCTGCGTGTCCCGGCAGAAGAGGGACGAGCTCAGAGAAGGGCTTGCCGGTCTCTGCCACCTTTGCATTTAGGCACAGCCGGAGGTGTGCTCCACCCAGCAGGGCAGCCTAGAGAGAGCAAGGGCCTCAGGCCTCGGGACAGAGGTCCTGATCCTGCACCTGTGAGCTACTGACCTCTGCGCTCACAACTTCCGTTTTCTTATCTGTAAAATGGGCACAGCCATCATCGTCACCATCATCTTCATCTCCTCCCATCGGTGTGGCGGTGATAAAAGCACCTTATCAATTCAGAAAGGTCTTCAGACTTTGCCAAGTGGATGGCACTGTCCCTGCCTCAAAAGTGTTAAATAAAGAAGACTAGAAGTCAAGCCATGTCCCCAGACCTGGTGAGACTGCAGGGGCTGTGTTACCAGGGCAGGGGAGAGAATCGGAGAGGCGGCGGCAGGAGAGGGCAGGATGGGGAGGGACAGAGGACACGGCGCGTGCAAAGCTGTGGGGGCTGGAACACGCGTGGTGCGTGGGAGGGTCCTGGACCCCACGATCCAAAGCAGAAACCCTCCAAGAGTTCGATGTTGGCTGGGCCGGGAGCTGACGCACACTCGCATGCTTGCTCCTTGGCAGGAAGGGTTTGAAAAGGGGGAAGAAAGGAGAATGAGAGATTGAAAACAGATTATTGGGGAGAAAAGTATTCCAGGCGCGAGACGACTGTCTCTGCAGCCTCTGGCTCCTGTCCCACCCATTCCCTGGCCCTGACGAAGGGCTGGCTGGAAGAAGGTGTTCCTCCCGGGGGTTGTTCAATCAAAGGGCCCGGCTGGCAGGAGCCTGAAGCCTCCCTGGTCCTGTCTGGGTGCCAGACTCTGCACGAGGCTTAAATACACCCCCAGCCTGGCCCTGTGCCGAGGCCACGCTGAATGCTTCCCATGCTCTTTGAATTCTCTCCTCAAGGTGCATCCTGTTATAGTCCCAATTTCCCAGATGAGTAAACTGAGGCTTGGAGGGGTTAACTGGCTCGCCCACACAGCCAACCAGGGTTGAGAATGTCTGAATAATCCATTGCCTTATCCTGGGCTTGGGTACAGGTTTAGGATGGCAAGGAAGAACATCCGGGAGGGTATGGCATTAGTGTAAGCAGCAGTATGGGGCAGTGGTTAAGTGCCTGATTGGAGGCAGACTTTGGGGCTGTTTGTCATAGCAGCATGACCTCGCCCATCCTGACTGATGTGGATCATGATACACTAAGTTCCATGTCCCAGAACATGTTAGGAATTACCATATTCCTTTTACGAGTGGCACTTTTAAAAAAAGAATTTTTAAGTTTGGCAAAATACGAGTCACATAAAATTGACCATCTTAATATTTTTAAGTACACAGTTCAGGGGCAGTAAGTACCTTCATGTTATCCATCCACAAAACTCTTTTCTTCTTGCAAAACTGAAATTCTATGCCCATGAAACACTACCTCTCCTTCCTCCTGCCCCAGACCCTGGCAATTCTACTTTCTGTCTCTATGAATTGGATACTTTACACAGATACCTCCCGTAAGTGGAACCGCACAGTATTTGTCTGTTTGTTATTGGTTTATGTCACTTAGCATAATGCCCTCAAGGCTCATGCCTGCTGTAGCACGAGTCAGAATTTCCTGCCTTCTTCAGGCCAGTGAAGCCAGAGACCAGGGGTCTAGGCTCGGCCACGAGCTTGCTGTGTAGCTTTGGGCACGTGGCTTCCTGCGTCGGGCGTGGTGATTCCAGCTCTCCTCCCCTCCGCCGCCTGCTCCGGCGGTGTGCTGGGGACCTGGGAGACGGTGGAGCATGAAAGCCCTCGGCAAAGAAAGCCACAAAGGATCGTTCTTGCTGTTGCTCGGTGGGGTGAGAGCATGAGTCACTGGTGGTGGAATTCCAGGCATCAGGAGGCGCCGCCGTTCTGGGCAGCAAAGGCCAGATTCCACACAGAGCCGTGACCCTGACCCTGAGCCCCCAGAGGAGCCACACCCTCTCTCCTTGGCCCCTGGCTGCTGTGAGGAAGGAGTCAGGGAATGTCATAATCATCTGAGTCCCCAGGAGCAATGCCTCCAGTCCCACGGCCTTACACAACTGTTATTAAGGAAGCTCAGAAAGGGTGTTGCACTCGCCCAGAGTCACACAGCCAGAGAGCAGCGAAAGCGGGTCTGGAACCCGAAACCTCAGCCTCCCAGCCCCGCACCACACTGCCTCCCACGTGGTCCTAACACTAGCAAGAGGGGATCAGGAGTGAGCTCCGGAACTGCAATTTGGAGCAGGGAGTGTTGGAGGACCCAAATGGTTCAAGGTGAGGGTAGAACTTCCCTCTTCTGTGTCTCACGGGGATTGGCTTAAGAACCTTTTGGCTTATAGCCCCCTCTGCATACTTTCCAAAATCTTGATTAATTTTGAGACTACTGGTGCTAATGATAATTGCTACTATTAATTGAGGCCTCCTTCCTAAGTCCCAGGCACAGAGCTGAGCACTTCACATGCCTGGTCACGTTTCTTCCCTCCTAGGAGGAAGGAACCAGGGTTATTCCCACACAAAAGCCCCCAAGCCTGAGTTCAGTGGCATTTCCAAGGTTACAAAGTGAAGACAGGTCACAGCTGGGATTCAAACGCAGGGCTGGGTGCCCACAGACTCTGTCTCTACTGGAGTGTCAACTGAGCTCTGACACAGCTCTGGCAGAGGCAGGGGATGTTGACTGTGCCCATTGCCCAGGTGGAAAAACTGAGGCTTAGAGTCAATCGGTGCATCCTGGTGAGAGGAGGAGCAGGGGCCAGGACCCTCCCGCCAGGGCTGGCGTCTGCCCAGCATGTCTGCTCTCGGGAAGAGAAAGCTCCCCATCCAGGGCACGCGGCCCCTGCCAAACCTAAGCTTGGAGGTGCAGGCTGAGGAGGGGTGGTGAAGTCTGAATGTGGCCCCTCCTATAGGGATGACGATGGCAGCCAGCACCTGAGGAGCCCTTCCTGGGTGCAAGAGCTTTGGCTTCAGACTTTACATGGATTATTTCCTTTCGTCTTCACTCACACTAAAGGGATTCACTTTCCACACCCATTTTACAGATGGAAACACTTTGGCTCAGAGAAGTAAGCTCCCCTGTCTAAGCAGTTGTGGAATTGAGATGCTAAAGCGGGGCCTTTTAACCACTAGGTGAATTTTCCTCCCCCAGGGGAGGGGGAAGAAGCAGCCTGAACACCCCCCCTGCACAGCCCACCAGGCCTAGAGATTCTAGGACCCTGGGACTCCACAAATGTGTGGTTCCAAGAAACCAAACGCTTCTGGGGGAGTACTGCTACGTGATGGTTTAACAGTCGCCCCGTGCTCTGCGTCCGCTGGGTGACTCATGGGTACAGAGCCGGCAAAGGCCCCGCAGTGCCTGGAGGTGCTGGTGACCCCACTGACAGCACGTGTGACCGGTCAGGTTTGGGTATCTACGTAGCCCGTCTCCCTGTTCACACCACTCTTAGCCCCGGCGTGTGGGGAAGGCAGCTGCCTCCTCCCTAAGCCCCATCCTCCCACGGCGTCAGGCTCAGCCCAAGTCTAGCTGAATGTAAGCTCCCCCTTCCTGCCTTCATCTTTCTCTACGGAGCCTTGCCTTCGTTCTGGAACATGCGGTGAGGAATCTGCTCCAGGAAGAAATCTCTGCCCCAGACCCAGGGGCTCAACCTTTCGGAGTTCTCCGGTCCCCCTGGCTGATGTATATGGGTGAGGTTAAGTCATGCCACTAATAGTTGCTCTATCAAATAACTATTAATACAAAATTTTAGTGGCTTTGCACCATAAATGTTTCGTTCTTTCTCACATCGCAGTACAATACGTCTTGACAAGAGAGCTCTCTTTTGTGCAGTCATTTAGAGACTCTCTAAATTCCTATTTTGTGGCTCTGCTTTCCTCATTCTCGGGAGTCCTCTCTGCTCAGCAGGCACGTGGGGAAAGACAGTGAGGATTGTGGGTAGGAGATTTTTACAGGCCAGACCTGCTCACATCCCATTGGCCGGACCATAGTCACATGGCCACATCTAACTGCAAAGGAGGCTGGGAAACATATCCCAGCTGTGTGTCCAGAAAGAAGATGATTTGGTGGGAACTGGCAGTCTTCCACAAGAATGTGACCCAGTTCTGGCTGATAGGACATAAAGGAAAGTCTGCTGGGGAGTTTGAGAAGGGTTGGCCTCAATCATAAAAAGGAGTTTGGGAGAAGGTCCACTGTTCTTTCCCTTTAAGTGGTTGTATGAGGATGTGATGTCTGGAACTTTGGCAGCAATGTTGTGAGCATGAAGGGCCAAGCCTGAGGACTACAGCCAAGACACTGAGGGTGCTGGTGTCAAAATACAGGTTCTAGATGACATCATTGAACCTCTGAATGAACCCAACCTGGAGCTACCCAACCTGCAGATTTCTTAACCACAAGGATCCTTATTGTTGAAGTCAGGAGTAGCAGGGCATTCTGTTACTTGCGCCCTGAAACCTTCTAACTGATTGACACTCAGGTGTGAATAGTGAAAACAGCTAAGGGGCAAACCTACCCCAGATGTGCCTTTGGTGGGGGCAGTGGGTACAGCAGTTCAAATGTAAAATGAGCAGCTATGTGCGGGTCCTTTGCACACATAGTGCATATTGGGGGACAATCACTTGGATTCACATTTGGGCTCCACCACCTCACCTGCCATGTGACCCTGGGCAACCTCACCGAGCTAGTCTCTCCATTACTAACACTGCGGTGATTACAAATGTTCTACCTAATGAGTAGAGGATTAAATGTCTCATTCAGGTAAAGAGCTTAGCACAGTATCAGTAAATATGAGCTTAAAAAGTCCTGAGCAGAACCCTGTGGGATGTGAGTAATATTAACCCCACCTTAGAGATGGGCATCTGAGGTTCAAGGAAATGAAGCCCAAGGACATATAAATAGTAACAGACAGAGCCTGGACTTGAATATAGGTCTAACTGCACACCTACTATGTGCCAGGCATTGTGTCTGATGTTTAGCTACATCATCCCACTGGATGTATCAGCAATCCTGCAAGCGGAGGTATTATTACTGTTAGTATTGTTATCATTCCTTCTGGACACATGGGAAACCAAGGCTCAGAGAGGTGATGAGACTTGTCTACAGGCAGAGTCAAGATGCATGATTTGAACTTAGACCTGAGTCCAAGCTTTTATTCTTTCCAGCATTTATAAGCTCCCTAATGGGGAGTCACAGACTGTTATGGTGGAGTTTTGGGCATCAAAGGAGCAACACATTTGGCTGCTTAGGGTCTCCTGAAGTCATTCCCCAAAGCTGGCTGCCAGTCCAGCTTAGCCCCAAGGTTGTCCTGGTAATGACTTTCCATTGCTCCTCCTCCAGGAGAATAACTGGGACCTGGAGTGGAAAGTCCCAAAAGAAAGTCTGGCTCCCCTGATAAGGCAGAACTTTCCAACAATTTGAGCTCATGCACAATAGAAGAGGCTGCCTTGGGATGGGACAAGCTCCCCGGGCCCGGGAGGGTAAAAGCAAACTCTGGCAGCCATCTGCAGAGACAATTCCTACAGAGAAAGTGATACTGGATTCAAAGACCTTTCACTTTTGAAAATCCGTGGTTGCAAAGTCCTCAGATGCCATTTTCTCAGATTCCAGTCTGCTACTGCATCCAAGCTAGCATCTAGACAGCGTAAATTTCCCCCCTGTATCTTCTGTGTAGGGAGTTAGACTACCGGGCATCTACTGACTCAGGGAAGGGAAGTTTCAGGTAAAGTGGAGAACAGATTTTGAGTTTCAGAAGTCCTCTTTCCCCTAAAACAGAACATTCCTGAAGGGACTTGGGGCATAGTGAATACCTAATGCATCTGAGAAAAGATCTTCCATCCTGTTGCTGTCTTTAGGGCTGTTCACGAATATTCTGCTTCTGCTTTCAGGCTGTCTTAGTCTGTCTGGGCTGCTATAGCAAAGCACCATAAATTGGGTAATGGGTAAACAGCAGAAATGCATCGCTCACAGTTCTGGGGGCTGGGAAGTCCAAGATCAAGTCACCAGCAGATTCGGTGACTCATGGATAGAGCCTCCTATAGGTCCTCACAAGGTGGCAGAGGCAAGGGGGCTCCCTCGGCCTCTTTGGTAAGGGCACTGATCCCGTTTCTGAGGGCAGAGCCCTTCTGACCTAGTCACCTCTCAAGGGCCTCCCTTCTTAACGCCATTAGCGTTAAGAAGAGGTGGAGGTTAAATCTCAACATACGAATTTTAGTGGACACGAATATTCAGAGCCTGGCACAGGCCCCTAGGAGGATTTTCACTCGCAATCCCTCCCCCATCCGAAGTTAGGTAGAGCCAAGTAACTAGCTTCGGCCAGGGAAATGTGAGCAGAAGTGACATGTGCCACTTCCTGGTGGAGATGTCAGGAGCAAGCATGTGTTGTGACACTTTCTCTTTCCCTCTGCTGTACAACATTGGAGATGGTGGCTGTTGCCTCACCTTGGACCCTGGAGTGAGGAGACACAGAGGACATGGGGGGAGGGGACGTGCAGCATGAGCCACTGAGCAACAAGATTTGGGGGCTGTCACTGCACCAGAACCTCCCCTCCCCTGACTGATGCACGTCTCTCCCCTTCCCTCCCACCCTCCTCCCCACTAAGAGGGCTAGGAAGGGAACCAGAGAAAAAGCTATTGAGTGAGCACATTTTGGATATTGTGTTATAGGTCAGCATACCCCAGAGAGCCTTGAGGAGTTCAAAAGTAGACAGTGGGAAGGGTCTTGAGAGATGAAATAGCCAAGAGGGTCTGAGACAACCTCATACTTAGACACGACCATAGGAAAAAATGAATGGGTGGGGCAAGGTGATGGGGTTGGGGAAAAACCCCAATTGAGTAAGATTAATTTTCTGCCCACATATGAAATGGGGCATCTAAATGAAAACTAATTAAATAGATTGTAAATCTATTTGTAAATAGATTACATTTCCTGCGCATCTGAATTTCAGACTGAGATTTGTACCTGCTACACCTAATTCTAAGATTGCACAATTTCAAGGGTTCTGCGCTCTTACAGTGACTTGTTCACTGGGCAGAATGTTGCACGCAGACACCAGGATCACCCAGGCCTAGAATCCAGGAGAACTGGGCTTTCCTCGCTGATGTCACCTTCCCAGGGAGGCCTTCCCTGACCACCTGATTTAAAATAGAACATTTTACACCAGGCTGGGCATTCTCCATCCTTCTTTATTTTTCTCCAAGGTACCTAACATCAACTGATAGACCACATGTTTTACTCAGTTGCTTATTATCTATTTTCGCTCCCTAATTGTAAGTTCCAAAAGGGCTGATATTCCCTCCCACTTCTCCTCTCTCCTCTCTTTTTTCCCTTTTAGTTATAAAAATTTCAAACATACAGAAAAGCACAGAAAGCATATATAATGAAGACCCATTTCCTACTTACCCACCACCTAGACTTAACAACTGTGAGCATTTTACTATAGTTGCTTCATTGTTTTGGTGCTAGCATTTTCAAAAGTAAATGATCTTCATCATGATTTTTTTTTTAGCTGGAAGGTAGGGAGTTTTGTCTGTTTTATTCACTGCCATGTTATTCACCACCTGGAAGCTGGTAGGCCTTCAATAAACAGTTGTTGAATAAATAGTTCTCATTTAATCCTCACGTAAGCTTTATGCAGTGGGTATTATTATTATCCCCATTTTACAGAAGAGGAAACTGAGGCACAGGGAGCAAAAAGAGCTTGCCCAAGGCCAGGAGGGGGTGACAGGGGACTTGTGCTCGGGCAGGCTGAGTCCTGAGTTTTTATGTTCCCTGCACTATTGCTCTTTTGGGGACGTTCATTCCTTCTCTCTAGACACCATCCACAGAGGGTACCCAGGGGAGGAAGAGGGGCTCACGGGCTGGCCAAAACCAGGTCATCCCCATTTGGGGACCCAAGTGGTCTCACAAAGCCCGGGGCCTTGTGACCTGCCCCGGGTGGAGACAGAACACTCCTTCCCAGACAAGTGACCTTTGCAGTTTGTTATGAATAGAGATTCTTTCTGAGGAACGTGATGGCTGATGCTGGGAGCCTGGGTCCCCAGACTTAACCCCCAGGAATGTGGACAGGCATCTCCAGGCATCCACCCCAGGCCCATTCCAGCCAGAGGAGGGCGGTTCTAGGCAGCTTTCCGGGTTGTCGGGCCACTGGGGAGCTGAACTGGGACCTTCTCTCCCCAGGCTGGGAGGCAGCTCCCCAGGGTAAAAAGACCCCAGGCTTCCAACTCAAAGAACCCCGGGGTCTGTGTCTTCCTCCCCAGCTGCATGACATTGGAAGGGTGCCCAACCTGGGGAAGCCTTGGTTTCCCATCTGTCAAATGGGGACAATTATTATAGCGACCTCTCAGCCCAGCCCTGCCTCCCGGGGTTGCTGTGGGAAGGAAATGAGGTATTTTACGCATAGCATGTTAGCACCGTGCCTAGCGCACACTTGGTGCTCACTCTTTGGGAAATGCTGTGATCGTTACTGTCATCTGCACTGACCATCTTTCTGCGGCTGGCTGGGTCCATTTCCCAGCCACGGCCCTGCCTTGGGCCTCTCACCACGGCCTCCATCTCTCCCTCCACTTGTGTGTTTTTATTGTTTCTCCCATTTAATGTGATTTCATTCCTATTATGCACTAGTCCTTTCCTGGGTCTGTATCTCCCGCTCTGTGTTGATGGCGTGGAAACAGTAATTACTAGTAGTCACCACGTTCCAGGCACTGGGCTAAGCTCATGCTGGATCTCATGGAATCTTTATGATGACCCTGTGAGCTAGGAACTATGATTAGACCCATTTTGCAAATGAGGAAACTGAGGCACTGAAATAGTGAGTAGCTTGTCCACTGTTAGGAAGGGCCAGAGCTGGAAGTAGAAGCAAAAACATGGTCTCACCACTAAATCCCATGAGGCGGAGCGCAGAACGCTGTTTCTTCCACTCCTCGCCAGCCCCTGCCCCACCGGGCGCAAACAGATGGCTCCAGGCAGGGTCCTGGTGCTGCCTGGGGGAGACCAATCTCCCCGGGCTAAGTCAGGTCCTAGGCGCCCGAGGACAGTGGGAGGGACCAGATGCTCTCTGGGCATCTCTAGGCCGTGCCAGGCGGTTCCAAGTCTGACCCAGACAGGCTGCGGCACCATCAGCGGCTCTGGGCCCGTGTTGACGGGACACGCATCGCACTCTGCTACGTGCCTCCCGATCAAGGTCTCTGTCCGTCCTCACAGCAGCCTCTCATTTATGACAGTCTTCATGGGACGGATGAGGGAACTCAAGTGCCGAGGCCTCCAGGCACCTGGCCAGGGTCTCAGCCCACGTACACGGCAGGGCCGAGGTCCGAACCCCAGATGGGCTGGGGGTGAAGGCCGGCTGCGGAGCGCCCTGTGGGCTCTTGACCCCCGCGCCCAGCCCCTCCCGCGCCTCCTCCCTGCGGCAGCAGCTGAGGGTGCCACTGTGGCGTTTACCCCAAAGGAGGGCATTCAAGGGGCAGGGCCGGGGTGGCAAGGAAGGCACATTTCTGGGCTCCCAGGGCCCTAAGCTGGGACACTCTGTGCCCAGGCCCTGGGCTCCCAGCACATGCGCACATTGCTTTACACGAAGCAGAACACGGGTGGTACGTTCTGATTTAGGGGAGACAGCTCATCCTGGGTAGCGATGCTGAAACTTGTTATTTGTGCACACTGTTTTTCTCCCTGCCCTCTACCTCCTTCCTTTGTCGCCCGTCTTCCACCCTGGCTAGCAGAGTGGCTGTACATGTGGCCACCAGACTGGCTACATGTGGCCACCAGAGTCGCTGTACCTATGGCCACCAGAGTGGCTGTACATGTGGCCACCAGAGTGGCTGTACCTATGGCCACCAGAGTGGCTTTACATGTGGCCACCAGAGTGGCTGTACCTATGGCCACCAGAGTGGCTGTACATGTGGCCACCAGAGTGGCTGTACCTATGGCCACCAGAGTGGCTGTATATGTGGCCACCAGAGTGGCTGTACACGTGGCCACCAGAGTGGCTGTACCTATGGCCACCAGAGTGGCTGTACCTGTGGCCACCAGAGTGGCTACATGTGGCCACCAGAGTGGCTGTACCTATGGCCACCAGAGTGGCTGTACATGTGGCCACCAGAGTGGCTGTACCTATGGCCAC
Organism: Mirza zaza; assembly: GCA_008750895.1. Classification (NCBI taxonomy): domain Eukaryota; kingdom Metazoa; phylum Chordata; class Mammalia; order Primates; family Cheirogaleidae; genus Mirza; species Mirza zaza. The sequence goes on from VSMD01101988.1 coordinate 68,386, forward strand.
CAGAGTGACTGTACCTATGGCCACCAGAGTGGCTGTACATGTGGCCACCAGCAGGTGCTGGTTGGGACTCTCCAGGGGCTCCCACCCCACAGCATGTTCTAAAAACTCTTCCCTGGCACTCCAGGCTGTTTGCAGACGTCTCTCAACCTTGCTGCCTGCTGCCCTGCCCGTCACTCACCCGGCCCTGCACGACGCAGTCTTCGCTGGTCCACGCACAGCTCTGTCGCTGGGAGCAAGGCAGCCCCGCCTCTCTGCCTCTCCGCACGCAGGTGTGCGACTCAACCTAGAATGTCCTCCCTCCCCGGGGCCCTCTGGGTCTTCTCAGGTCGGGCCGGGCACTCCTGTGAGCTCCCAGGCTGAGGCTGTTGTGCAATTTGACACTACATCGGCGTTTTGGGAAGATAACGCGTGGCTGAGTGGTTAACAATGCAGGCTTTGAACTTGGCCGTGGGTTCAGTCTCAGCTCTGTCACCTGCCAGCTGTGGAACCTTGGCTGGCCTCTCTCACCCACTGCTTGCTCTTCTGAACACAGACTGGTGCGACCCACGCCGTTGGGGTGGAGAGGGTGAAGGAAGACACGGACTGGGCTCGGAAACCATCGGGTCCATCTGGTCAGTCCCCAGCCGGGGACTAAATACCGACTCGGTGCCGGCTCTGAGCTGGGCTCAGGGACAGAGCCGTGAGTGGCCCATGCGGTCCCTGCTCTCACAAAGACAGAGACTGAACAGGCAGGCGTCACCAATAGTAACTAGTGTGACCACAATTAGGGATGTCACCCCCACAACTGCCCAGCCCCCACCTCCCATCCCTGGCCTTGACTTCGAAGCTCCCTGGAACAGGATCCATATCCGATTTGCCTCTATGACCCCAACTCCTCGTGCAAGGTCTGGATGCCCAGCAAATGTTTAAGTTGGAGAGATTTCTATGACAAACAGTTTTGCACTTAGTTTGTGACAGGGACAGTTCTAAGCACTTTACAATTACTAAATCATTCTGATTATGTCAACATCCCTGGGAAGTATGTACTATTAGCACTATCTCCATTTCACAGATGGGGAAACTGAGGCACAGAAAAGTCAAATAAGCTTCCCAGAGTCATACACCCAGCGAGGGCCACAGCCAGAGTGTGGACTCAAGCCATCTGCCTCTAGAGTCCACGTTCCACGCGCCTCCCTGAGATGATGCTAGCTTCTCAGGGGTGTCCAGAAAGGGCCTGGCCCCTGGCCCCAGTTTGGGCAGCCATACCAGGGGGCCGGAGCTGGCCTGAAGACCTGGCCTATCTCAGCCGCCCACTGGGCTTCTGGGCTCTCCAATGCCAGGTGGGCCATGGGGGCAAACAAGGCCCCAGTTCCAGCCTCTGGTGGCTCCTGCCAAGCTGGCATTTTGAGGCCTGGGGGTGTCCCGGGGGATCCCAGCCCAGCAGCTGGGCTGACCTCAGGGCCAGCGTTTCCGTAAACACCCCAGCGAGCCAGCCCCGCGTGGTTGGCCTGTGGGTCGCTGGCCAGGAGGGGCTGAGGTCTGGCCAGCCCTGTGCGGTTTCCTGTGACACAGCCACTTCCGCCCCTCTGCCCGGCCGAGCTTCCAGGAATGAAGTGTTTTCTCTGGGGCCGGGGGAGCTGGTGGGGCTGGTGGCACGAGGCCCTGGGCCTCCCTGCGCCTGTGGCTGCTCAGGTGCCCCTCACTGCAGCCTGGGTCTCTGAGGGGTCCTGGCCTCTTGGAGGGTCTTGGGCTCTGAGCATGGAACGGGGGCTGCGCCCCAGGGACAGCGTGTGGCCACACCCTGGCCTGTCGGTCCTTTCTGAGGGCCTGGCGGGTTGGGAAACAGCTTCCCCTGGGGACAGACCCAGGCAGCTCAGGGACGCAAGGGAAGGTCAAAGAGACCCAAAGAGAATGGCTTCAAGGGGACACGGGGCAGGGGGGGACACTAAAGGAACAGCAGTCATGACAACGGCTAGCATGTCCCAGATGCCACTGGGCCCCAGGTCGCACAGTGAGTAAATGACAGAGCCAGGACACGGCCAAGTCTCTTCCACCCCTTGGAACATCTCCATCTTTCTGTCGGAGCATCAGGCAGTAGGAACCAGAAGGTGCTTCCAGGCCGTCTTCTAAGAGGCACAGCGAGTGCAGACTCAGGGGCCAGCCACCTAGGTTCCAATCCCGTGTGACCTTGGGCAACCTACTTAACTTCCCGGTGCCTCAGGTTCCCCATTTGTAAAATGAGGAGAATAACGATGTGTGGCGTAGAGGGCCCCTGTGAGGACTGACACCTAGGATGGTGCTAGTGACTCTAACCTCTCACCCACCCTTCCATGGCGACGGGACACACAGGCCCACGGATGGAGGCTAAGCCTGCAGGGGCCACGCCCGGGCGGGGCATGGCCTCGGTCCACGCCTCCCGCCAGGGCCCCCCTGTGTGTGGAGCCGAGGGGAGACCCCGGCACTGCACCCTCAGGAGGGAGCCCTGCAGGGGATGGTGGAGGAGGCCCTTGCTTTATCCTGCACCCTCCGGAGGGGGAAGGACGGAGTCAGCGCCCAGGGGAGCAGAGAAGCCGAAGAGGTGCTGTGTGACCGGGCTCAGTCCCTTGTGCCTCAGACTCAGTCTCCCCTCCCGAGGGATGAGGGTGTTTAGACTCTTGGACTTGGAGGGGCTCCTGGGGGGCCCTGGGGCTGCTTCCACTGAGGCCCCGCCATCTGCTTCCTCCCGAACGATTTTTCTTAGGCCTGTTTTCAACATCCGAGTTTGGTGTGAGGCTTCGTGCTCACAAAGCGTCCACTGTCTTGAGGAGGCGGCCGCACACAGGGAAGGGCCCTCCCCCATCTGGGGACCCTGGGGCCCAAGCTGATGACTGGCCAGTGACTCACTCCCTTCTCAGCACGTCCTGTCGTCCCATGACTGGGAGCCCCTCGGGGGTGGCTCCTAACCGAGGTCCCCCATGCAGGCGCCCCTCCTGCCCCTAACACACGCCGAGGCCGGGAACAAGTCACTCCTTCCCCAGGCCAGGGCAGATGCTCACGCGGGCATTGGTTGTGCTGACCACAAGTGACTCAAGGGCTCCCTCAGAGCTGGAAGGGTCCCAGGAAGCTAGAAGGGAAGCCTGTCACCTCATAGAGGGGGAACTGAGGCCCAGAGAGGCCAGGTGAGCTGCCCAGGGCCACTCAGGAGAGGAGAGGAGGAAGGAACCTGGTGCTCAGCCTGACCCTGAGCTTTGCGACCTCTCCGGACGTTCCTTGGATATGCCCAAGGCCTTGGTCCCCATCCGCACCCCAAGTCACAAATGTCTCCCCAACTCAGGGCCCCTCCCTCCGCATCTCACCCCACCTCCCACCTGGCTGGTGGCTTCATCCAGACTCAGCTGCTCACAGCTCCCCAGATGGCTCCGGCTCTCGTGCCCCTCCAGGCCTTTGGACTCTCCTGCCCCTCTGTGTTCACCGCCTCCTGCTCTGGCTTTAAGATTCAGCACAGATGTCACCTCCTCCAGGAAGCCTTCCAGAACCTCCTCTGCCTCCCAGGCTGGGTTAGGTCCTCCATCTCTTTGCCCTTGGAACCTGGTGTTTCCCACAAACTGTGCAGAAATCATCCTTTCACTTGTCTCTACCTCCTCTAGTCTGTGAGTTCAACATGGACAGAGATCTTACTTTTCATTCTTTATTTAATAGTAGGACATGGCGCACTATATTCAGTGTTTGTTGAGTGAATGGATGGATGGATGGATGGATGGATGGATGGATGGATGGGTTGGTGGATGGACAAATGGATGGGCAGATGGGTGAACAGATGATGGATGAATGGATAGACAAACATATGGATGGATTAGGCCACGGCACCTTCAGGGACTCAGACAGCGAGAGGTAAGTCTCTGGAGACAGGGCATCCTGACTGATGGAGGGGCTCTGGGATGGGGACGGAACATCCTAACCTGTTACCTGCCTCCTCCCAGGGACGTCTGGCCAAGACCCAAGCCACCTCTGCCCTGGTGCCTTGGCCCTCCTGAGCAACTGGCTCCAACCCCAGAGGTTCTCCTGAACTCTGGCAATGAGGGAGACATCAGAGAGTCTTTAGGAGTCCCCCCCTGACATTCTGGGACTCTGCATTCCTGAGCCCTCCCTCCAAGCCTCTTTGTGGATCAGAGCTTCTGCCCCAGAAATGCTTTCCAGCACAGAAACATAGACCCCTGCGGGCAAGAGGTTCTAGAGAAGATGGAGTTCACCACTCTCCCCTTTACAGATGAGGAAACTCAGGCCAGGGAACTTGCCCAAGGATGCACAGCAGTGGGGCTGGGATTAGAGCTGGGGTCTCCCCAGTCATTTATTCATTCATGCAACAAATATGTATCCCGCACCTAACATGTGCCAGGTTCAGTGCCTGTTCCCTGGCACGTTCAGCCTGTAAATACGCCCTCATGCCAACTTCCAAAGCCCTTTCTGTGGCCCGCCATGACCTCCTCTAGCAGCGTTACCAAGCTTCACCAGCTGCACACTTGGCACCAGCCCCATGCCAATCCTCTCACCCAACAAGCGAGGACCACTTTGCAGCCAGGAACCCCCAGCTGGCACCAGTGTGGGCAGCCGCGCGCAGAGGCAGTCACGTGCCTGTGCTGTGAGCTGCACGTTCCATCCCCGGCCTCGCTGGGGACTGTGTCTATCCCTGCACGCTGGTCCTTGCCAGCTCAGATGATGCCGAGCATTCAAGCCCCACAGCTGCCCCAGTGGGAGCCACCCCGTGGCACCTGGGATCTCAGGGCCAGGAGCAGAGATCTGAATTCCAGCCCAAACTGGGGGATGTGTGGCAAGAGGAGGCCATAGAGGGGGTCCTGGGGGCGGGACACTCACAGCCTGGCTGAGCAGGCCGCCCTTCCCCCTTCACCCCTCCCACCGTGGCGGAGGCAGGGGCTGTGAGGAGGCGGCCAGTCCTGGAGAGATGGAGCCTCAAGTTTGGGGGCAAGAGCCTGGCCACGTGAGTCAGGCCACTGCTGGGTCCCGTCTCTGGACTTCCGTGATAAATGTGACCTTGCTGAAGACAACTCAGTGTCGTAAGGGCCAAAATTAGGTGCAGCTGTGTGTACCAGAAAAGCCTCTGGAAACAAATCAATGAATTAGGGAACAAACTAAGATAGTGGAAGATTAACAGAAACAAAAGCTGTTTCTAAGATGAAATGAATATGGGAGACAGACTCCTGAAGAGATTGGTCATGACGGAAGAGAGGCAAAGAGGTAAAATAAACATGGAGTAAAAATTGGAAATAATACTGACTGAGAGATTTAAAGTAATTTAAAAACTGTCCTGAACAGCTATATGCTCATAACTTTGAAAACTGAAATTCCTGGAAAGGTATAAAATGCCAAAAGATTGACCCAAGAAGAAATAGAGCATTTCAGTAGGTCAATTAGTATTATAGAAACTGAAATGGTTGTCAGAGCCCTACCACTCTCCAAAAATATGACCCAGATTTATTTTTTTTTTACTTTATTTTTTAGAGACAGGATCTTGCTGTGTTGCCCAGGCTGGAGTGCAGTGACCTGATCATAGTTCACTGTAACCTAGAATTCCTGAGCTCAAACAATCCTCCTGCCTCAGCCTCCTGGTACCTAGGACTACAGGTGCGCACCACCACACCTGTCTAATTTGTGTAGAGATGGGATCTTGCTGTGTTGCCCAGGCTGGTTTTGAACTCCTGGCCTCAAGTGATCCTCCCACCTCGGCCTCCCAAAGTGCTGGAACTACAGGAGTGAGCTACCACATCTGGCCCCCAGATGCTGTTATGAGTAAGTTCTGCTGAACTTTTAAGAAATAATTAATTCTATCTTATACAAGCTGTTAAAAAATTTTTTTTAAATCCCCAAACAAACAAAAAAAAGAAGCAGCCAACCTAGCTTATTTTATAAGTGTTATCTTGGTTACATAAACCAGATAAGACAATACAAAAAAAGGAAATTATAGGCCATTTCATTTATGAACATATTAATAGTAAAACACAAAAGAAAATATTTGCTTACTGAATTTGGCAGAGTTAAAATAATGATACATCATGACCAGGAAGGGTTTATCCCAGAAAATCATCAACATCAGAAAATCCATGATGTATGATTATGTCAGTTGATGCAGAAAAAGCTTTTGATAAGGTCCTTATGTATTTATGATTTTTTAAAATTCTTATCAAACTAGGAGCAAAAGAGAAGTTCCTTAATTTAGGAGGGATTTTTAATACCAAAAGCCTACAGAAAATATTCCTAGTGGAAAAACTTTACATATATGTTTTTTAAGATCAGGAATGAGGCAAGAATGCGAGTTACTGCTGCTACTGTTTAATGCCTGGTGCTGGAGGGCCACCCTCAAGCTACAAGGAAAGAAAATGAGAGGCGTAATTATTGGAAGGGAAGAGAAAACTGTCATTGTCTGCAGGTGGTGTGATCATCCACCTTGAAAAACTAACCAAATAAACTGACAAAATGTTTGAGCAAATAAGAGAGTTCGGCAATGTTGCCAGATACACTGTCAACAACAAAAATCAAAACATTTTCACAACAGCAATGACTAACCAGAAAAACTTCAAATAATGTTGCCTTAAATAGGAGGGTGTGTATATAGAGACAGTATATATAAACTACATATATATAAATATAAAAAATGGTGTGTATATATAAAATAGTGTATTTATGTACATGCGTGTGTATATATATACACATGTATATGTGTGTGTATATACACACACACACATACACATATTATGTTTTTAATCATGTGAATGAAATCTATAGGTAGAGTCCAGGGCGTATATGGCAGCTCTAGTGTCAACAGGGATCATAGCTCCCTCTTTATTTCTCCTTCAATCTCCTCTGCTCTTAAAGTCCATCTTCAAGGTACCCTCATGGCCCACAGTGGCTGCCAAACTCCACCATTGCATCCGCATTACTGACTAGAAGCAGCAGGAAGGAGGCAGTGGTGGTGGTGGGACAAAAGAGGAGCCCTTCCTTTCAAGCAGCCTCCCAGAACCAGCACATGGCACTTCTGCTCACATTTCCCTGCTGCACCTTAGTCCCATGGCCACACCTAACTGCAAAGCCGAGTGCACTGCTGCCTGCCCCAAATAAAATCAGGGATTGGTGACTGAGGAAAGAAGGGAAGGAGGACAATGAATGGACATCGGTCAGGCTCCACCACAGATCCCAGTTTCTATGAGAGGAGATTGAGGCCCAGAGAGGGGAAGGAACTTGTGCACAGCCACAAAGCAAGTGAGCAGCGGAGTTGGGATTTGCAGCTGACTGTTGATCGTGCCACGGTGCAGTTGTCACCACACACTCTAGGATGTGCGGCCGTGAGAGCACTGCCCCTACTCACTCCCGGCCCTGCTTGGGTCAGTCTCCGAAATCGCACCTACGAGCTCCGCCTCCCACCTTCCCAGCAGCATGGGGGGACAGCCAGGGCGCAGGCGCAAGGTGCAGGAGAGCAGGTGCAACGCGCAGGTGCAAAGGCAGGGGTGCACACAGGGAGCTGACCAGCCGCAAATGGCTGACACCGGCTTCTCCTTTTCAGCTGCTGATACACTTCACGGCTTCCGTATGCTGTGCCCTGATCACTACGTGTTTCCTCAGTTTCCCTTTTCAGATTCATTTCTTAGATCCTAACATGTGAGGCCTGGCCCAGGCCTGGAAGAACATGTAGGCTGACTTTTATTTACTCTTTTTTTTTGAGACAGAGTCTCGCTCTGTTGCCCAGGCTAGAGTGAGTGCCGTGGCGTCAGCCTAGCTCACAGCAACCTCAAACTCCTGGGTTCAAGGGATCCTCCTGCCTCAGCCTCCCAAGTAGCTGGGACTACAGGCATGTGCCACCATGCCCGGCTAATTTTTTCTATATATACTAGTCAATTAATCTCTTTCTATTTATAGTAGAGATGGGGTCTCACTCTTGCTCAGGCTGGTTTTGAACTCCTGACCTCAAGCAATCCGCCTGCCTCGGCCTCCCAGAGAGCTAGGATTACAGGCGTGAGCCACCACACCTGGCCTGTTTATTCATTTTTTAACAAACGGAGAAACTGAGGTCCAGTGAAGCATAAGTCGGTATTCCAGATCCCAAGGTACCTGCGGCAAAGAATATTACACATCTCTCACTCTGGTTTCTCTTCAGCGGCACACGCAGAAAGACGGCATTTCTCCAATAAGAAAATTAGAAATGACACTTTTTATGGACAGTCCTTAGCACAAGGGCTGGATCTTGCTGATGTTCAATACACGATCACTTTATCGTCACTGAATCCAGCAGCCCAGCAAGGACAGCCTCCATTGCAGTTAAGTCGGGGCCCTGTGACGAGTGCTGGCCACTGAAATATGAGCAGAAGTGATGATGTCACTCCTCCATCCTCTTTCCCTGCCAAGGTGACCTTGGAGGCCACTGCTCTAGAACAGGCATTTACACGCTGTCGTGTGCATGTCAATCACCTGGGGGTCTTATCAAAGTTTAGATCTGATTCTGGGGTGGGGCCTGAGAGTGCGTTTCCAACAAGCAACCAGGGGATGCTGAGGCTGTTGGTCCTCAGGCCTCGCAATTGGGTAGGGGGAGGCACAGGACGCCGCTGCAAGAGGGAGCCCTGCCTGACCTGCGCTGACTACTTGTGAGCAAGAAGTAAATCTCCCTTGGGTTGTGAGCCACTGAGACGTGGGAGTTTGTTTATGGCCGCAGCATGGCCTAATCTGCCCTGATTCATACACCGGGATAGGGAATTGTCATTTAGTCAGTCAGCCAACACTGAGTGAGCGCCTTCCGTGAACTCCTTTTGTGCCCTGGGCGCTCACTCCTGAGAGCGAGGCCCTCTCACCCCACCCCAGCCCCGCAAGTCAGTAGGGGAGCGCTGCGACCTTTCCACTTGGGAGCCTGTGTTTCCTTTTGGTAAAGGAAGGGGCAGCTGCGCTCACCCGGGCCTTATTCGGGGGCAGCAGCCCAGCCCAGAGACTCTCGGGCTCCCTGGACCCTCGCGTCCCTCTGGGGCCCACCTGGGTGGGCGGGGGTGCGAGCTTCGAACCAGCCGGCAAAGTGGCTTGGAATTTTTCCAAGTGGAAGGTGGTCCCCGGTCCCTCCCACTCCATCAGCGACGCCCCTGAGGCCGCCCGCGGGGCTCCAGATCTGGCCAGGCGCCAGGGCCCCCTCCCCACGCTCCCAGCCTCCGTTATTATAGAGGAAAGTTCCAGAAAAAATCCACACGGCCTCTGCTACTCGCATGACTGCGACCGGGGTGTCTGTCTCCACGTCTCCGCACCCCTGATCTCTCCAGGTATTTCCCTTCATGCCTCTGAGAAAGAGGGGGTTTAAAATGGATCCTCTCAGGAAAAAGGAATCAACAGCCGTAGAGGTCAGAATAGGAGGTATCTGGGGGGCAGAGTCTTGGAAGGGGCACAAGGAACCTTCTGGAAATGTAGCTTGATCTGGGTGGTGGATTACATGGGTATATACCTAATCATGAACACACATGATTATACATGTAGACACAAGTGCACGTGCATACATGATTATACATGTACATGCATAGATATGAGGCGTCATCAAGCAGTACATTTACTACTAGTTCACTTTAAGCACTTTTCTGTGTATTTGTTACCCCTCCATTTAAAAACTATGTATCACAGAGAGCTCTACGGGCAGCAGCAAAAATACATAAAAACAACGAAACTGCATGTTTTAGAGTCATATGGACCTCTGCTGAAAATCGGGCTCTGCTTTCCATCTGTGTGACCTCAGGCAAGTTACTTAACCTTTCTGAACCCCAGCTTTTTATCGAGGTATGGATTGTGAAAATTAGAAGTGACACATTTTATGAACGGTCCTTAGCACACGGGCTGGTTCTTGCTGGTGCTCAATACTCCATCACTTTATTGTGACCAGCAGCCCAGCAAGGACAGGAAGGTGAGTGGTTTTCCCTGGGTGCAGGCAATAAGTGGTAGCAGGTAGAGAATTTAAAGATAAAATAACAGTGATGAGAAGGCAGTCTGCTTTTGACTATCACTGTGTGATGGCAAATATAGGTATGTCAGTGATGATATACTCTGTCCTGAAAATATCATTTATTGGCCCAAGTTCTAAACGGCTGTGGAATTTTAATAACATATATGTAAGTTTCAAAGGAGCACATTTTAATTCTTCTCCTTTGATAAACGTAGTCTACATAGAGGCTCATTTGGAGAACTTACGTGTCACAGCTGCCCCCAGTACACTTGGACGCAGGAACACGCGTTCATGGAGAGAGCAGGTTCCAAACCGTCATGAAGCCCTCCGCTGTCTGGCATTCCGTATTTCTGCATTTAAACAGTAGATCTGAACAAACAATGAATGCAGAGTGATGGTACAGACAACAATGTCAGTATTTCCATTTTGTCATCTTGCACAACTACTTGGAGTTTTGATTTGTGCTTAATTTTTTTTTTTTTTCTGAGACAGAGTCTCGCTTTGTTGCCCAGGCTAGAGTGAGTGCCGTGGCGTCAGCCTAGCTCACAGCAACCTCAAACTCCTGGGCTCAAGCAATCCTGCTGCCTCAGCCTCCCAAGTAGCTGGGACTACAGGCATGCGCCACCATGCCTGGCTAATTTTTTCTATATATATTAGTTAGCCAATTAATTTCTTTCTATTTATAGTAGAGACAGGGTCTTGCTCTTGCTCAGGCTGGTTTCGAACTCCTTACCTCGAGCAATCCGCCCGCCTCTGCCTCCCAGAGAGCTAGGATTACAGGTTTGAGCCACCACGCCCAGCCTGTGCTTAAAATTTTGAAAAGAGTGAAACAGTGTGAACCATGAAGGGAAATGGTTTTGCTTGGTAAGTGCAAATTTTAGTTCATACATGAAATATGTTTGTTTCATATCATGATTATTACTGAAAATAATTTTGCTACAGGAAGGAGGGGGATGTTAAAATGATCCATTTGGGGTATAAAATACCCTAGGCATGCCTCTGATTGAAACATCAGCAGTTTTCTAAAAAAACAGAAATTCACTCTGTTTCTCTTTTCCCCTCATGTCTCTGGACCCCACACCCTGGCCACTCCCTCCTTCCATAAATGATCAAATCCCACATTTCCATCCTCAACCTCCATCTCCATCGCCTCTTTCTCTGGGGGCTGCATGCAGCAGGAGGGCGTCTCCCCCATGCTGAAAACCCTGCAGTCTTGCTCCTTACCAACTGCCCCTTCTGGAACCTTCCACTGTCCAGCTTCATCACTTTGAGGTTTGGGATACTGGTGGGGGTGATGGGGGGGCCAAGCCTTCCCCAGCCACCCCTTGGCATCACCTCTATAATTATCTTTGCCAAATTCTACAGGCAAAGCCCATGTCTTTCCATCCCCCACCCCCAGTGGCTGGAATGTTGCAGGTGGCCCCAAACCTTGGTGGTGTGACTTTGCGCCTTACCGTCCACATACATCACACTCCCTGTTGCACGGAAAGCTGCGGTCCTACCAGGCACCTTTGGCTCCCTGAATAGGCAGCTATCAGCTATGTGACCCACCTAGGCGTTTGTACGTGCTGTGCCCTCTGCCTGGAACATTCCGCCCTCTCTTTTCTTGGCCCTCTGAAATGAAACCTCCCTCAGAAAGCTGTCCCTCGCCTTTGGTCCGAACTAGGGACCCTCCGTGGTATTCCCAGGAGTTCCACCTGTTTCCCACTGTCGTCACCCTCTGGGCCCTGTCCTTAGGTCAGTGCTGTGTCCCCTGCTCCTGCAGAGGGGGCCTCAGAGGTGGCTGAATTAATCAAAATGCATTTGGCTGGACCGGATCGTCCCGCAGTAGGAGGCAAGCGCTGCGCACAGTAGGTCCAGCCTGCTTGGCCCGCCCACTGCGGGCCACCTTCCAGAGCCGGCCAGCAGGCCTCGGGAGACCCCGCACTGCCAAGAGCAAACAGGCCGCCCAGGGAGGTTTCGCTCTGGGTCACACCCACCTCTGGGTGGCTGCCAGTCTTCCTGCCAGAAACCGCAGGCTGAGCCGAGGCTGCCCAGAGCCCGGGCCACGGGCCGAGGAGCCCCTGGGGTCAGACCCGCACAGGGGGTGTTTGCTGAGCGCTCCTGGCGTCTACAGCCCCTTTGGGCTCGGGCAGGGGTCTGGGGCAGGGCGGCTACGGCGGCGGCGGCGGCGGGGGCTCAGGCCTTCTTGGGCTGGGAGGAGTCAGAGAGGCCCCTGCCAGGCTGTCACAGCTCCCGGCACTGGCACTGGCTCCGGCTTTCACACACACTGGCAGGCACCCCGTGGTGGCCTCCACTGTCTCACCTGCAGGTAAATGGGCTCATCACCGGGACCAGGAGGATGGGGAGAGGAGCGAGGATGAAAAGGCCAGTGTGTGTGTGTGTGCGCGTGTGTGTGTGTGTGCACGCCTGCCTGGGAGTGACCTCACAGCCGCCGGAACATAAAGACCCACAGGTCCTGCCTCCCAGAATCAAAGCTGGCTCTGCAGGGAACACAGTGACATGAGAGGCACATCACAGACCCACCTCCTGGCCTTCTCTCTCCTCTGCCTCCTTGCAAAGGTAAGGGGGCCCGGGCTGGAGGGGGCAGGGGTGTAAAATCACAGCCAGGGACCTTCTGGCAGAATTCCTCCAGGGCCCCACTCTGGGCACAGTCAGGCCACCATGCCCAAACCAGGCTTCCCTCCCTGGTGCCAGGGAGCTGTGTCTGGCCAGCCCTGCTGCGTGACCTCAGGCCAGTCCCTTTGCTTCTCTGAGCCTCAGTTTCTTCCTCAGTTGAATGGGCACAATGTGCGTGAGGCCTGCGTGAGGATCATTCATGATAACTCATCTTAAATGCTTAGCCAGGCCCTGGCACGTGGTAAATGTTCAGAAGAGGATTTTAATGACGATTGCCCATCCCCACACCCCTCTACAAAGCAGGGGTGGGTATCCCCATCATAAATGGGGGCATTTAAGCCATGACGTGCACTGCCTAACTCTGGGCCAGGGTTCGGTTGGAGGTTTGAGTGGTGTCTCACTCACTGGAAAGTTCACTCTGCAAGGGTCTTAATGCTGTGGGGTCCTCAGACAGTGAGTGCCCCACTGACCCTGGCTACAGGGGGACAGGACACCCCAATGCGGTAATAGTCTTCTCCCCCAGTGATGCATGGGACATTTATCAAAGGGCATGTGGGATGTTCACCTCGCCTAACAAGCACAACAACCGTATAATGAATTATCATCTTCAGTTTTCAGTCAAGTGAGGCTCAGAGAGGGTAAGCAACTCTCCCAAAGCCACACAGCAAAGAAACATCAGTGCAATAGAGAAGAGGAGTGGCAGAGCCCACGATACACATGGGTGTGTATATGGGAGGGGGACTCCAGTCTGCACCTTCCCAGCCCTAACCTGCACCAGGGCCACAGCTACTGAGCTGTGTCATCCCCGCAACAAATGCTGAGTTCCTTCCAGGAACCACGGATTGGCCTCACCATGGCCATGACCTCACTGTATTTTCACGCTCCTTTGAGGACCACAGGCAGGAGCTTCTCTCTCCTGTCCCCCGGCAATCGGGCCAGAGAAAGCCGAGAACGCCGCTGGCACCCAGTCCCACTATTTGTTCTCTCAAAGGGGAAGGGCAGGGTGGGTGGCTTGGGTAGCTGGAGCAGGGGACTTGGGGTCCTGGGAGGGAGAAGGGGCCCGGGATCATGAAAGGCCAATGTAAAGCTGCCCTAGACTCGCCACTGGGGAGAGACCAAGGGGACCCCCCTTCCCTGGTCCCAGGAAGCCAGGCAGCGTCCTGCACAGGAACACGGGCTGAGTCACGGCTGGCACGGGAGCCACAGCAACCCACAGAGAGAACTGCAAGTCTTCCAGGCAGGCTGCGGGATTCTGGGCTCCGGGCTGGGGACACGGCAGGAGGCAGACACCTGGAAGCGAGCAAAGTCAGGTTGACCAAACAGCTGGCCAAAAGCTCGTTTAGCCTCAGCCACCACTCGGAGCTGGGTGGCGCATATTCCCTGTTGCAGAGGAGAAGCTGGGCGCCGCCACTGCGTCGCAGGCAGCTAGGCCGTGTGTTCAAAGTCACGTAGCAAGTCGGTGGTGGAACTTGGATCTCAACGCTTGCCCAGAAAACTCCAGGCCCAGAGCTTCGCCGCTGAGCCTCTCCCTGGCGACCGCAGCAAAGCTCCGGGGAAGCCCGGGTGTGACAGGACAACTTGAGCTTGGGCCTTGGATTCACACGAATGTGGATTCCAATCCTGGCTCCACCGCTTACTGGCTGTGTTACTACATGGCTTTGAGCATCAGTTTCCAAATCTTTAAAATGGGCAGAAGGCTGGTCCCTCACTCCGAAGGGTTAAATGAGACGACAGCACTTGGCACATGGCACACGCGTGGTGTAACACGTGACAACTGACAGCTACAGTCATTGATATTATTAATAGCCTCTGCGGGCCCTGGGGACCTGGCAGAATCCAGCCCCTGCCAAGCTTGCCGGGCAGAGGGGGCTCACAGCAGGGACCCAGGTGGCAGCAGAAGGCCTATTTCCTGGCATCCCTGTTTTCGGGTGACAGGGACCTGAGAGCCAGGTCTGATCGGAGTCCCACACTGCCCACAAACCCAGGGCGCCGAGCCTCTGGTTTGGAAGGAAACCCCAAAGTCCAGCCTGTCTCTTCTCAGCCCTTTTAGATCTGCGGGCCATAGATGCCGCATTTCTAGCGAGATCTGCAGCAAGGTTGCAGCGCTAGTCTAGCCCACACCTGAGGGCGAGGCGGGGCCGTCTCCTCTAGAACCTGCAAATCCTGCAGAGATGGGCCCTGGTCCCCCGTGAGGCCACAGGGCTCCCCCACGGGAGGCGGGTCGGCCCCTTCAGGGCGGCCCCTGGTGGCCGGGGCGGGAGCTGCAGGCAATCTGGAAGCAGGTTCCAGGACTTTGGGGGGTGGGGCGCATGCTGGGTTGGGGCGGGGTGGGGGCTAAGGGGTCGTTGCCTGCTTTGAGGACACACGGGAGACCCAAGGGCACTAATGTCACCTTCCTAAACTGTGTATCTCCCTCCTCCAGTTAAACCCTCTAGCTCCCTGAGGGTCCTGCCGAACTAGAAATTGCCTCCCGCGGGCCACTGGGTGTTACAGGGAATTACAGCCACCCCTTGGTCCCCGGCCCCAAAGGGGCAAGCAGGGAGCCCACAGCGCCCGATTTAGGGTTTGCTTGTTGCCCGTTCCTGTGTGCGAGGGGCAGGTGGGTCACCTGGGCTGACACCTTGGCCCTGCCTCTGGGGGGTGGTCCCTGGCTCAGGCTTTTCCCTGTTTTGGAGAAGGCGAAGCCCGCCCAGCGCCCCTGGGCCCTCACGGGGAAGCAGGACCTGGGACTGCTCCCAGCTCTGCAGCCAGCGCGCTGACGCTGGCAAGTCCCTTCCTCTCCCTGGAGCTCGGTGGCCCCATCTCTACCTGGCACAGGGGTGGGGCGGAAGTGCTGAACCCCAGATGAATTTAAAGCTTCAGAAGCCCCCCCCCCAACAGCTTGTTAAAAATGCAGATTCCAGGGCCCTGCCTCTGGGACTTCTGATTTGGTAAGTGCCAGAGGGGTCTGGATGTTCGTATTTCACCAAGTTTTCTGGCACATGCAGGGTTCGGAGACATGTTTGGATTGCTCCAAAGACCAGACACACCCATGGTACTGTTCCATGTACTCAGTCCTCAAGATAAGCACCCGCATGCTGGAGAACGTGCCATGCCCTGCGTTTTCACCCTTGTTGCTTCCGCCCTTCCGTCACCTTCTAGCAGGCAGGCGCTGAGCCCTTCGTTGTGATTAACTGTCATGGTCATCAGGGCTCAATGCATTGAGCACCTACTGCATGCCAGGCCCTGGGCTGAGGGTGTGGCGTGCGCCCGTTCATGTGCTCCTCAAAACAGTGCTCTGAGGGAGATTCTACTATTGCTCCCATCTTATAGTTGATGAAACTGAGGCTCCGAGAGCTTAAGTAACTTCCCCAAGGTCACTCAGCTAATAAGGGCCGAGTTAGAATTGGAACTCCAGTCCACAGTCTTTGCCCTTGGTCGCAGTGTCATACCGCCGCTTAGGGAGTGCCACGGGGCTGCCAGGGTTCAGGGCCAGGCCAAGGTGCGAACCCCACTCCTCCCAGCCTGGCAGGGAGGTGGCCAGTTGTGGGGGTCTCACTGTCCACCTCCAAGGCCCACGGCTCAGTGAGGTCTCTGTCTCTCCAGGTGTGTGCCCAGCCGTGCCCGGCACGGTGCGACTGCCCCTGGCGACCGCCCCCATGCCCCCCGGGGGTGCCCCTGGTGCTGGACGGCTGTGGCTGCTGCCGGGTGTGCGCACGGCGGCTGGGGGAGCCCTGCGACCGCCTCCACGTCTGCGACGACAGCAAGGGCCTGGTCTGCAAGCCCGGGGTGGGCCCCGGCGGCCAGGGGCACTTTTGCCTCTGTAAGCAGGTTTGCGGGACCGATGGAGGGTGTGTGCGGGAGGTCGAGGCCATGGGGTCCCGAATGAAAGGACAACCTTCCTCTCTCTCCCTCCTTCCACCCTCTTCAGGCACCCCGTCCATTGCAGCCAAACCCGGCGGCCCGAGGTTCTCCCAGGCCCACCGCTTACTCCCCCCCTCTTGGTCTTTGCTCAGATCATGCCCGCCACCTGGACCCCCTCCCCCGTCCCCACCTGTCCAGATCATTGCCAACTTCCAAAGCCAAGCTCCAACACCTCCCCTGAGAAGCCCTCCCAGATTCTTCCAACCAGAAGCCGCCAACCCCTTCTCAGGATCCTCACAACACTTTGGGGAAAATAAAAGTGCAACCCCTGATTTAGGACGTAATATATGTCCGGCACTGTGCTAAGCGCATGCTACACAAGTCACATCATCCTCACAATGATCTGACGGCAGTTAAGTACTTTCAGACCCATTTTACGAGTGAGGAAACTGAGGCTCAGTGGTATTAACTGACATGCCTCATGTCGCACAGCTTGGGACCTGATCTGACAGGCTCTAAAGGAACTTTCCATTCCATCTTCCTCCCGGAGTGGGAGCCCTCAGACCAGTTCGAATCTTGGGTTTGCTATTTACCAGTGAACTTGAACATGCTACATTTCTCACCACTCTTCCAGGCTGTGGTATCCTCTGACGCTTTCGGGCATGGTTTGGCAGCTTGCTCTAGTGACATTTGGGGCCAGGCAATTCTTCCTTGGGGGTGGGGAGCTGTCCTGTGTATAACAGGAGACTGGGCGGCACCCTGAACCCCACCCCCTAGATGCCAGCAACAACCCTCGCCCCACCCCCTGGCCCAGTCGTGACAGTGCGTCTTTAGACATTGTCAAATGTCCTCAGGGAGCAAAACCCCCAGTTGAGCACCATTGCTTTAGAGAACTAGAAAGAGGTAAGCATTTGGTCGTTCTTTTTTAAAAATAATAATAATAATAATAAGCCTTGTAGAATGATTTAATTCTTTCATCTATGTGCATGTCACTGTAACAAAAATAAGGACAAGAGAGAGACAGAGCGAGAGGTTCATGAATCATTGACAATGACTCCATCAATAGGAAAAGCCTCGTTCAAAAAACAACAAGAAAACTTACAGACCAAAAGCTATCAATAGTAAATCCTTGTTACGTGCTTTATTTGACTGGGGGCATATTGGCAAGAGAAAGGGATGATTTGTCATACAAACTCACAGTGATTGCTCATGAAAATGTACCTAAAGAAAAAACCGAGATAAGTAACACTTAGCTTCCGAGGCTGTTATTTAAATTCTCCATGACATGCGTAACCAGCACTTGCCAGAGTTTATTTATTGAACACTTCCATAGCCCTTACCGTATGCCAGGCACTGAGCGCTTCAGGAATATCAACTCATTTTATCTCACAACCACCATATGGGGTAGGTACCAATGTTACTCTTATTTTATAAATGGAAACGAGGCACAGAGAGGTTAAGCAACTTGCCCAAGGTCACACAGCGCATAAGTGGCAGAGCAGCTATTTGAACTCAGGGAGGTGGCTCCATGACTTTAGGCTCCATGACCTCAACCGCCTAACACATGGCATGTGATTATTACATAGCGGCTGTTGTTGCCAATAACTTTTTAAAGGGGCTTTCTTATTCCATCTTAATTCAGACTTCGAACACCTGCAGGCCAAGGATTTACTGGGTCCCTGATCCTTCCTGCAGCTTCCAAGCCTGGTCTGGCAACACGGTATGGTGGGTGCTCACGAATGTTTGAAGTGAGTTTGAACCGAGTTTCTAGGCTGGGGCTGGAGAGCGGCACAGGTGAGTCAGAGGTAGCTACGACCCACGGAGGCTCGGTCTCCGGCTTGGGCGCTGCAGGGAACAGCGTGCTGCCAGAAAACCGCTGTCACTTCGTCGTTCTACTAACCTTCTCTGGGGGCCACGCCCTGTGCGCGTGCTGCGGATTCCCGACCCTGCCAACAGCCCGTCCCCCCCCAGCTCCCGTCCCCCAACCCGCAGCTTCCCCAGCCTGTCGGCCGAGAGCGTCTCCGTCCTCCCCACGGCTCAGGCCCAGCACCTTGGGGTCCTTCTCGATGTCTTTCTCCTTCTCACGCCCCTTCTCACATGCTCTTCGCCTGCAGCCTCTCCACGGCCTTTCCAGCATCCGACACCTCTCACCCCTGCACGGCCACCACCCTGTCGTCCTTTGCCGGGACTTCGCAGCAGCCCCACAATTGTCTCCTTGCTCTGTCCTCGCCCCCAGTCTATTCGCAACACAGCAGGCAGAGGGCTCGGAGCACACCCTCCTCTGCCCTGACCCCTCCAGTGGCTTCCCTTCTCCTCGGAGTAAAAAGTCCCCACGGTGGCCTGCGAGGCACCACGGGATCCTGCTCCTGTTTCCTCTTCCTCCCTTTCTCTGCTCCGGCCACACTGACCTCCTCACCATTCCTTTAATACAACTCCTGCCACAGGGCCTTTGCACCGGCTCTTCCCCCACCACCAGTCTTTCCCCACAGCTATCTGCTGAGCAAGTTCCTTCATCTCTACTCTTTATTCAAACATCACTTCTCAGCGAGGCCTTCCCTGATCACCATATTTAAACCCCTCCCCTACTCCTTAACCTCCCTTTTTATTTTTCTAGCACTCACCACCAGCTGACATAATAAACCTACTTGTTTATTATGTTTATTTCCACTAGGGTGAAAGCTAGGATGTTTTGCCTGTTTTATTCGTTGCTATATCACAAGTACCTACAGCAGTGCCTCGGCCACAGAGACACTCGGCAAATATTTCTCGAATAAATAATAAACATAGCGATAGTGGGCCTAACAGTACCAGGAACCATTGATTGAGCACGTACCGTGAGCAAGTCCTTGATGTATGTGATTTCATTTTATCCTTCGCGTTGAGGTGGGTCCTATTATTAGCCCTATTTTGCAGATAAGGAAACTGGGCTCAGAGAGGTTAAGTCATCTGCCCAAGGTCACACAGTGTGCAAGTGGCTGAAGGTAAAAATAATAATAATAATAATACTGTTGTTCCTGCCCCTGCAAAGGACTCCAAGAGAGCAAGAAGGATGCAGAAATTGCCAGATGACAAGACTGTGCTCTGAGCCTGGGACAGGCTGTGGGAACCAGGGGAAGGCAGTGTTTGGGGAGGTTGATGCGACAGGAACATCGCAGGGGCTGAAAGGAGGAGCAGGGTTTGGGCGGCCGCACGCGTGGCACGGGGAGAACAAGAGCAGCACATCTGGAGGTGCCTCGTGGTGTGTGGGACGTGCACACCCTGGCGGGGAGAGTGGCTGCCCAGGGACCACGACTGCCGCCTGCAACCCCAGCCAGCTCTGTGCTGCAGCCCCCAGGGGAGGTGCCAGGAAACCTTGCTAAAGTGATCCCCCCTCCGGTCGATTTTCCCGAACAAGCCCTCTGTTTACCGGGTCAGCCCAGCGACCAGGAGGCCCCAGGGCGGTGGCACCGAGTCAGGCTGGGAGACTTGGGCTCGGCCAGGCCAGGGGTGGGGGTGAGGATGCAGCTGCCCCTGCGGTTTCTAGAAAACCAGCAGCCACATGATCCCGGCCAAAAAAGGTCAGGGATTTGGAGGCCAAGAGCTGTGGTCTGGAGAGAGCCAGGAGAGAGAGCTGACGCCGGTCCCGTCCTGCCCGGAGAATGAGCATAGCCCACTCCCATCTGCTGAGCAGCTGCCCTGTGCCAGGCTGGGGCAGAATGCTTTAAGTACACCAGCTCGTGTAACCCTCCAGCAACCCCGGGAGCAGGGTACTGAGGCTCAGAGAGGTGAAGTCACTTGCCCCAGGCCCCACAGCTGGCCAGCAGGAGCTAGGGTTTGAACCCAAGTACGTGCGGTTCCAAACCCCTGCGTGTGCATGGACCTATTTGAGGTTTTTCCCAGAAGACCTGGGAGAACCTGCTTGCCAATGAGTCGTTTCCCCAGCCCAGCCCGACTGCCACCCAGGTCCCCGAGAACATCCCCCTCCTGCCCGCAGGCGCACACCTTGCTCCTTTGTCTGCCTTCCGGAGCAGCTCACGGGCGCCTCTCTGGGGCTCTTGTTTCACCCTGTCTTGGAGGTGGTGACTTTCACACCTGTCTCCCCACTAGCCCACGAGTCATATGCAGCACGAACTTTTTTATTCCTGTCTAGGAGCGCAGTGGCTGGCATACAGGAAGGGCACAGTAAATACCTCTGGAATTAGAAGGAGCCAGAACTATTTTATCAGTGTCTGTCCTGTGCTGAGCCTTGTGCCAGGTGTTCACTCAAAGGGCATACCCTGAGGTTCTTTGTGTCCCATCCAGGCTCTGAGCCAGCCTGACGGATGCCAGGATTAATACACTCGGCCCCAGCCCTCATGGAGTTCAAGTCCAGGGGAGGAAGTAGGGATAACCCCATATCCTGAGGGCTTCATTCTGAGTGTCCCCAAGAGCCTACTACATGTTGTGCACTGTGCTAGATGCTATCTATGTACACATTACCCTGTGTAACCCAAAGGTGCAAAAATTACTGTTCTCATCATTGCTATTGCTCAGGCCATTCAGAGAAGTTAAGTACTTTACCCAAAGTCACACAGCCTGCTAGTTAAGCCCTGACCTGGAAGATGACTATAACACAGCAGGTGGACAGTGAGTTTGTAGCATGAATCTCAGGGTGTATATAATAGTTAACTATTATTAATATATAATAATTATACTAATGATAACAGAGTAGTTAGGACTACATATTCAAGGTCTCCTTTATGTTGGGATCGTGACATACACCATTTCATTTAATCTATACCACTCCGTGATTTTGCAGATGAGGAAACTGGGGCAAGAAGAAGTGGGATCACTTGGCCAAGGTTCACAGCTAAGAGGGGCAGAGCAGGGGGCTCAAGCCAGGCCAGTGTTCCTGCAAACTCTGGGTGCCGGGATCCAGGATGCCACGCTTGGCGGGCTGGTGGCGGAGGGGCGGGTGTTGCAGGTCGCCGGCGGAGCCCGGGCGGGGTCGGGTGCTGCCAAGGCACGGCCGGCTCTGCAAAGCGAGCGAGCGTGCAGGGCCGGGGGTCAGTGCTGGGTCTCTCCTCCGCAGGGGCAGAGGAGGACGCCGGGAGCTGCCTGGTGAACGGCCGCCGGTACCAGGACGGGGAGACCTTCCGGCCCCACTGCAAGACCCTCTGCCGCTGCGAGGACGGCGGCGCCACCTGCGTGCCGCTGTGCAGCGAGGAGGTCCGGCTGCCCAGCTGGGACTGCCCTCACCCCCGGAGGGTGCAGGTCCCCGGGAAGTGCTGCCCCGAGTGGGTGTGCCGCGAGGACTCTGAGCTGCAGACCCGGCCCCTTCCGGCCCAAGGTGAGTGCAGGGCCGGCCCCACCCAGGGGCGCCGTGGGCCAGGGGCTGGCAGGGGTGGGCCCTTCTTAGGTGCCAGGACACCGGGCACATCGGAAGTGGGGGTGGGCGGTGGCTGAAGAGAGATGCAGGAAACAGGAGTGAAGAGTCACCAGGTCTCTTTCAAAGTGGCAAAGCAAGAAGCAGCCATTTAAATATGTAATTTAGGCCTGGCGCGGTGGCTCACGCCTGTAATCCCAGCACTCTGGGAGGCCGAGGCAGGTAGATCACTCGAGGTCAGGAGTTCAAAACCAGCCTGAGCAAGAGCGAGACCCAGTCTCTACTAAAAAAATAGAAAGAAATTAATTGGCCAACTAAAAATATATAGAAAAAATTAGCCAGGCATGGTGGTGCGTGCCTGTAGTCCCAGCTACTCGGGAGGCTGAGGCAGGAGGATCGCTTGAGTCCAGGAGTTTGAGGTTGCTGTGAGCTAGGCTGACGCCACAGCACTCTAGCTCAGGCAACAGAGTGAGACTCTGTCTCAAAAAAAAAAAAAGGAAAAAAATGTGTAATTTAAAATCATAAATAATGAAAAATAAAAACTAGGCGGCAGCGTGGGGAGGGGAAAGGAGGATTAGGATACTTGAGCCAAATTCTCACATTTCCTAGCAGAGATGTAATGGTATATAATGTGATCGAGGTATACTACCGTGATGATATATATTAGTATGTTTGTTATACTATGTTTGTATAGTATGCTATGTATACCATAACACATTAGCATGTTTATAGTATATCGACGCCTAGTGATAATATATATTATTTATTTATTGTTATTTGGGTTTATTAAAAAAGGACTCAAAACTGAGCTAGGCAAGGTGGTTTTCTCTGGGACATGGGCCTGGGGGCGGGCAGAGACGGAGAAAAGACAGTTACCCCCGCCATAAACGCTTCAGTTTTAGAGATTTGTTGTTGCTAGGTTGCTTTTTCAAAAGTTATTATTACATAACTGTGACTTTATTAAAAAAAAGGCAACGGAAAGAGAGGACCGGTTCGTGCGTGCCACCGCCACCCGCGAGAGGCCGCAGGGCGTGGCGGGTTAGGTGCACGGAGTCCCCACCGGCCCCGCCTCCTCCTCCCTCGGCGACTCTGAGAAAATTGCCTCACTTTTCTGGGTCTCAATTTCTAGAACAGTTAAATGGGGATAATAATAGCAGCCGCCTCATAGCGTTGTCGTGAGGACTACCGGAAAGCAGGTAGGATGGGGAAAGCAGGTAGAACACACGTAGCACGTGGCACTGCATCAGTGGCGGCCCTTGCCCCGGTGACGGAACAGGAGATATCCATTCCAGCGCATAGCACGGCGCCAGTGAGCTCGCCTTGTGCATCAAAAGCAGGATAAGAATCCGCATCTCCAGTGTGGTCTCCACGCCGTGTGTGCGTATGTGTGTGCATGCACACACGTGCAGATAAACACACGTGTTTCTCAACCTCAGCACAAGTGACATTTGGGGTGAGTCATTCTTGAGGAGGGATGTTTAGCAGCACCCCTGGCCTCTACCCACTGGATGCCAGCAGCCACCGCCGCTCGAATTGTGACAACCAAAAACGTCTCTGGATATTGACAAACGTCCCCTGTGGGGAGCAAAATCAGCCTTGGTTGGGAACCTCTGGCATAGGACTGGAAGGAAGGACATCAAAATATTGATGGAGAAGAAGGAGGCTTGGGGAGGAGGAAAAGCTAGACCACTGTCACAGGAATCTTGGCATCTTTAGCATCCTTGCCCTGGGGTCCCGGCACCAGTACACACACTGCGCTCCTCCTGCCCGGGAGATGCGACCTTTTATCAAAGGCACCAAGGGGTTACAGAAGGAGAAAGCCCTAACGTCTACTGGGGAGCCATCCAGACCCGCACTGTGCTAGTTGGGTAATAACCAGTGTTTACAGGGAGCTCACAAGTTCACACCCATCCTTTTATTCCATCCCAACAAGCAACCGATAGGAAATTTACATAAGGAGAAACCGGTCCAGAGAGGTCAAGTACCTTGGTGCATCACTGTGGCCATCGGCAGGTAAGTCGCTTTGGCTGCCAAGCCATGACCTCACGGTGCTGACTCCTTGTTCTTCCCCCAGGACCCCAGTTTTCTGGCCTCGTCCCTGCCCCGCCCACTGGCAACCGCTGCCCGGACTGGAGCACGCCCTGGGGCCCCTGCTCCACCAGCTGTGGGCTGGGCATCACCACCCGGGTGTCCAACCAGAACAGACTCTGCATACTGGAGTTCCAGCGCCGCCCCTGCCTGCTCAGGCCCTGCCCGCCTTCCGGGGCCCTCGGAACACTGCGCAGAGCCTTCTAGAGCCTGGCTGGGAATGGAGATGCCATGCCCACCGTCCCCAGCAGGCTGCTCTGTGAGCTTGGGTCCACCCTCCAGGGCCAGGGGGACAAGAATATTCAAAAGCCACCTGGTCCCTCCGGACCCTGAGATACAGCAGGGGTGCATGACCTAGTCTCGCTTCCTAACTCACAGGCTGGGAGGCTGGGCAAGCTTTCCAGGGTCTTCCAGTCTATTCTCAGCCTAGACTCAGCCTTTATCAAACATGCACATGGCGAGCTTTCTCTGCCACCTCCCCTGGGCAGGAGATGGACACAACCACTCCCTTGCAACGACACTGCAGCAGGGCTGGGCTGGGCTGGCCACTTTTCTGGGGGTGTAGCGAAGAGGGGGCACACAGATATTCTGAATCTCTTGCTTCCTTTCCTGGAGTTTTGTAAAATGGTCCCTGAACTTGTGCGTGAATTTGTGTGTCAGGCTCGTGCTGCCTGGGGGACGCCCTGCCACCCAGGGCAGAGCTCAGAGGGCTGAATTCTTTGTGACCCCCGCCAGGTGAAATCACACGGTCTTGAAGAAAGTCAGAAAAACAGGCTTTCCATTGATCTATGGAACCCAATTTGTACTAGTAAAAATTAACCTTTCCTGCGCACCTCCTGTGTGCTGGGCACTTTTGCACGGGCATGAAGGCCGCCTCCCAGGGACTGGGGGACACAGCCTGAAATAAACCAACCCAGGTGTGAAATGCTGTTTGAGGTCTCCTGTTTCATTGTTTATAGAAAGAAAAAAGAAAAAGCGAAACACATACATTTTACATCCTCCTCTACGGTCTACCTGTGTTTGTTTAAAAATTAAAACTGTGTTTCCATCACAGGAAATTAGAAAAACACTCAGCATTTAAACAGGGATTTCTTCTTATTAAACCGATTTTACTGAGGTATGATTTACACACAGTTAAATACACAGGTGTTACGCACGTGGCTTAACGAGGCTTGGCAAATGTACACGGTCAGGTGACCAACACCTCGACCAAGGTATAAAACATTCCCATCGTCTCAGAGTGTCCCTCTGGCCACTTCCTGGTTACCCTCTTGTCTCCCAAGGCAACCACTGTTCTGATTTCTGTCACCAAAGACGAGTTTTCCTGTCCTTGAACTTTGCTGACATAGAGCCGTGTATTAGCAGTAGGAACTCTTCGACCAATGACTCCTCTCACCCAACATGATAGGAAAGAAGGGATGTAACAAGCGGACACAGTTACCCAGCTGAGAGGCCAGATAGGGGACTGAGAGAGGCAAGAGGAGAAAGTTGGTGGGTGGCGGGGCTGGGGCAGGGGCGGAGGGGGCAGAGCCGGGACGCTGGCACCCAAAGGCGGAAGATGGAACCTGGAACGGGGCGAGGCCCTCTGCTGGGAGCCGGAGCCGCGGAGGGGACGCAGCCTTGCAGACCTAACAAGTAGACCGAGATGGGGACTCCTACCCCGGCTCGTCCCTCTTCTGTCCCCGTTTCTGGTTGTGCCTCCCATTAGGCAAAGCTACTGGGAAGGAGCGAGACAAGGAGGCCGGGGACGCGGGGCAGGCAGGGGCAGGAGGGCGCTGGGAACAGGGGCGATTTCCGGCCCCCAGGCGTGGCCGCTGGTCAGGAGGGCACGCGCCGCCCGCCCCAGTGCTCGCTTCACGTTCCGCCCCCACGGCAGAGATGACCAGCTCCAGTGACCTGCCCAAAGCAGGCGTCCTCAAACTACAGCCGAGGCCACATGCCCGTGTTTTTGCCCGTTTGTGTTTTTACTTCAAAACAAGATATGTGCAGTGTGCATGGGAATTTGTTCATAGTTTTTTTTAAAACTATAGTCCGGCCCTCCAACGGTCTGAGGGACAGTGAACTGGCCCCCCTGTTTAAAAAGTTTGAGGCCCCCTGAAGGATGGTCTGCGGGGAGGTGGGGGATTTTCATCCAAAACCGAGTCTATCTGACTCTCGAGGGAGGCTTTAGAATCTCTCCCAGGCAATGGATCTCGGCGGGCCTGGCTCTGCAAGAGTGAACTGTCAACTTAGCGCCAGGAAAAGTTCCGATCACATCCCGGCAAGCAGCGAGAGTGAGGACGAGCGCAGGGAACGCGCATCAGACGGTTCCTGCAGGGAAGGCTCTCGCTGCCCAGAGCTCTATCCACACTACCGTGTGTCGTCCTTGGGACACCCCTAAAGGAACGAGCTACCGATGTGCCCATCTTAGAGGTGAGTAGACTGAGACTTGGGTGATGAACAAGTTGCGCTGGGCTGGCTCCGAGGCGCAGCACCTCACGCCGGGGCAGCCGTTGGGCAGTGCTGGAGTGCGTGGCCTGGCCAGCCTGCCCAGGCTTGGGGCCTGGCTCTGCTGTTTCCTAGCGGTGTGATCTTAACAAAGTACTTAACGTCCTTGTGCCTCAGTTTCCTTTCTTTAAAATGGGGATAAATGGCAATACTCAACACAGAGGATTATTGAGAGTATTATTTGACTTAAATAAAAATTTTAGCAATCATCATCCTGACTTGACCTCTTGGTGCTTCAGTGTTTTAATCTGTAAAATGGGGATACATGGCAGTGCCCACCCCATAGGATCATGGGATTGAGTGAGTACCCACTCCCTAGCGGTGTTGTGAGGGTGAGGTGAGTAATTCCTCCATGTTCTTAAATGGAAGCCACCATTACCATCCCGCCGGCACAGGCTGGGACTCCTCTTGTTTGTGGAGAAGAGGCGGAGGTGTCGTGGGCAGAGGCCACAGGTGGAAACCAGCCAACCCTGTCTGCAGCTCTCACAGCCAGAGATTCCTGGCCTGGCCATTCCCGGAGCTTCCTGACGCTGGGTTGGGGCTGCCAGGGAGAAGGAGTGTTCCTGGGCCCAGTGCTCTCTGCAGAGCCCTTTGCTGCCCGCCGCGGCCACACAGCCTGGCAGGGAGCCTGTCCTCGGCCCTCGCACACCGTCCTCCACACCGGGAGCCAGAAGACAGAGGAAGTTTCCGGAGTGGGGAGAATCAGCAGGCCCCCGAGATCCTCCTGCCTGCCGGCATGCCCGAGGCCCTCCCCA
This sequence comes from Mirza zaza, assembly GCA_008750895.1. Classification (NCBI taxonomy): domain Eukaryota; kingdom Metazoa; phylum Chordata; class Mammalia; order Primates; family Cheirogaleidae; genus Mirza; species Mirza zaza. The sequence continues at coordinate 95,453 of VSMD01101988.1, forward strand.
TCCCCGCTGGTGACAGTTCAGATGAATTCAGCAAACACAGCCGGCCAGGCCCTGCCCTGGGATCCGGGGACAAGGATGGCACCCAGAGGCGCTCACACTCTGGAGGGGCGCAGCTTACACGCTCGCCGTTTATGGAGCACCTACTGCGTTCCTGGTGCTTTCTATACATTATCTTACCGAGTGGGAGGTAGCTGTTGGGATCTGCATTCTACAGATGAGAAACTGAGGCCTGGGTAGGAGAATCACTGCTCACCATCCAGGCCGGGGAGGCCAGAACCCGCTGAACCCAGGGACCCGGCCAGCCTCTCCCTCTCCCTCTGCCTCTCCCTCTCCCTCTCCCTCTCCCTCTCCCTCTCTCTGTATCTCTCTCTGTCTCTCTTTCCCAACCTCCCTCCTTCCCTCCCTTCCATCTTTTCCTCTTTTCCCTTCCCTTTCCATTCTTTTCCTTCTTTCTTGAATTTTGAATGAAGTATAAAAAGTATACAAATCATGAGTGTTCTGTTTGTCCAGTTTTCACAAACAAAACATATCCACTCAGCACCCAGGTCAAAAGCAGGATCTCACAGTTCTGCATGTCCAAAACCCCCCTTGGGCACCCTTCCATCACCACCCAACATAGCCACTCCCCTGACTTCTAGCAGCGTGGATTGGTACCTGTCTTCAAACTTTGTTTAAACGAAATAATGCATTATGTTCCTCTCTGTGCCTGATTTTTTTTCAATCACCATGTTTCCAGTTTCATCCATGTTGTTGTAAGTAACGATAGTTCATTCTTTCTCATTCCTGTATAATATTCCATTGTGTGGATATACCTCATTTTACTTTCAAGGGGCATTTGGGTAGTTTCCAGTTTGGGGCTATTATGAATAGGGTATTGTGAACATTCCAGTATGTGTCTTCTTCTGGAGTTTTGTGAACATTTTTTCTTGGATGTTTATCCAAGAGCAGAATTGCTGTGTCAGGCCCTATATTCTGCTGGGTCAGATCATCCCCCAGTATAATGGAGGGCTCTACACATAATAGGTGCTCAATAAGTACCTGTTGCATAAATAATAAAAATAAGAGCTCATATTTATTGAGTTCTAACTACATGCCAGGTTGTAAGTATCTTCTATGTAATGACGCGCTTGACCCACACAATAACGCTTTGAAGTAAAAAGATGCCCATTTCACAGATGAGGAAACTGAGATACAGAGAAACTAAGGAAATAGCCCAAGTTCACACCATTCAAAGTTGGCAAAACCAAGATTCGAACCCAGAAAGCCCTGCCCCAGACGCCATGCTCTTGGCCACCGGGCCACACTGAATGCAGCTACCGCAGCGGCGCAGGTACAGTGCAGGGGCCTGCGTGAGTGGCCACGGGAATGAGGAGGAAGGGACGGAGGAGAACCAGCAGGGCTCGACCCACGTGTGTGAGATCTTGATTGAAGGGAAATGGGGAAAGAAGACGTCCAACACGCCCCTGGGCTTTCCCTGGAGGATGGGGAGGATGGTGGCGCCATGGACAGAAACCAGGAAGGGCAGAGGGGAGCCCCTTTAGGTGGCAGCCAGGAGGGAGTGTCCTAGAGGTTCTGACTTCCAGGAGAAGGTAGCCACCAGGACACGGCTGGAGGCAGTTGGAGACCCCAGATGGGTCAGGTCTGGAGCAGAGAGTGCAGGAGTAGGCAGCGAGAACTTGAGTCTGCTGCACAGAGGGGAGGAGTCAATAATCAGATCGCCTGAGCTGACTTAGTTAGGAAAAGAGCTAACAGGTACTTGCGCGTTTGCATGCAGAGCCTCTAATCACCCCCTCTGCCTTCACTGCGGCCCCTGGCCGGAGTCACTTGGGCTCTGCCCAGAAGACAGCAGTAGCTGCCTCCTGCTATCCCAGCTTCCACGCTTACTCCTTACCATCTGTGCTCCACACAGCAGCCAGAGGGGCCTATGGGAACCAAGCCAGATCACGTCGCTCCTTTACACTCCAAGAACAGCTAAAGGCCCTCGCATGACTTACAAGACCCCCACTAGCTGTCCCCAGCCACCCCTCTGCCCTCCCACCCTCCCCCTCTGTGACTTCCCCTTGCTTACGCTGCTGCCACCTCATTGGCCTCCTTGCTGTTCCTCATACACGCCACACATGCTCCCACCCCATGGCCTTTGCACTGGCTGTCCCCTCTGCCTGCCATCATTTTCCCCAGATACGCTGGCTGATTGCCCCCCCCCCCGCCCCCGATCTCATTCCACTTTGATTCACAAGTCAACATTTCGCTGAGAAGCCGTCCTGGCCATCCTCTTCCAATCCCCCTTAGGCTGCTCTATTTACTCTTTTTCCCATAGCACATATCACCTTTTAACATGCAACATACTTTATATATTTATTACACTTATTACTTGTTGCCTGACACCACAAGCACTGGGACTTCTTTTATCTGCTTTGTTCAGTGATAGGTCCCCAGAACCAAGAACAGTCCCAACACAGAACCAGACTTGGTACTGAGTGAATGAGGAAATAGATCTTGCTTGGGAGAAAATATTTGCCAGCCATACATCGGATAGGGGGTTAATACACACGGAACATATATAATGAACTCAAACAACTCAATAGCAAGAAAAATAACCTGATTTCAAAGGGGGCAAAGAACCTGGATAGACATTTCTCAGAAGAGGATACACAAATGGCCAACAGGTATATGAAAAAATGCTCAACATCACCAATCATTAGGGGAATGGAAATTAAAACCAAATGAGATATCTATCATTGCACCTCTGGTGGAATGGATAGTATCAAAAGATGAAAGATAACAAGTATTGGCGAGGGTGTGGAGAAAAGGGAACCCCTGTCCACTGTGGATGGGAGTGTAAATTAGTACAGCCATTATGGAGAACTGTATGGAGGTTCCTCCAAAACTAGAAATAGAATTACCATACGATCCAGCCACCCCACTTGTGAGCACATCTCCAAAGGGTTTGAAATCAGTGTCAAAGAAACATCTGCACCCCCATTTCGCTATTCACAATAGCCAAGTTATGGAATCCACCTAGGTGTCCGTCAATGAATGAATGAAGAAACTGTGGTATAAATACACAGTGGAATAGTATTCAGCCTTTAAAAGGAACAAAATTCTGTCACTGGTGACAGCACGGATGAACCTGGAAGGCATTATGCTAAGTGAAATAAGCCAGGTCCAGAAAGACAAATTCCACATGATCTCACATGATGTTTTATATGTGGGATATAAAAAAGTCAAATTCACAGAAGCAGAGAGTAGAATGGTGGGTACCAGAAGCTGGGGGTTGGGGCGAATGGGAAGATGTTGGTCCAAGGGTACAAAGTTTCGGTTAGAGAGGAGGAATACTTTTTTTTGAGATCTATTGCACAGCATGGTGACAATAGTCAGTAATAATGCATTGTACACTTCAAAATTGCTAAGAGTAAATCTCAAAGGTTCTCACCACAAAAGAATAAGTATTTCAGGGGACTGATAAGTTAATTAGCTTGATCTAATCCTTCCACATTGTATGCATACATCACAACATCACTTTGTACCCCACAAATACATATAATTATAATTTATCAATTTACAATAAAAAAATCTATACTCCTTTTTTTAAAACAGGATTTAATGGGGCTTAGAAAAGTATGTATTTGAAAAACTGGAGTAGCAGCCCCGTTCACAGGATTTCCCAGTGGCCACGTCTGCAGGGGTCAGGGCTCACCTCCCGCTCCCATCCATCCCCAATCTGGGTGGTTCTCAAAGTGTGGCCCCCAGACCAGAAGCCTCAGCCATGCCCTGGGAACTTGGTAGAAACGCAAACACCTGTGTCTCATCCCAGACCTACAGAAGCTCTGGGGATAGGGCCGGAAATGTTTTAGCAAACCTTCCCACCCCACTGAAATCTGTGTAAGATTTAGGGACTGTGGCTTCAGAGGAGTCCTGGGAGAGGAAAACGGTAGTGAGTGCTGTCCCCTGGTGGCACTGCCATGCCCGGACAGCCTCGGGGCACGCACTGGGAGGCGGCTGCAGAGACTGGGCCCAACGGCCTCCTCTCATTTCCCAGAGGTAGAAACGGAGCTCCGCAAAGGGGGGGGGCTCGCCCAAGCCCTCAGAGGGGGCAGCAGCAGAACCAGGCCTAGGATTCTTCAAAGTCTGCCCGGATGCAGCAGCTTTCTCCTCTGGAAGTATTATTTGAACAGATGCCTGTCAGCGCCAGTGCCCAGCCCTGAGCCAGGGCTCCTCCATCTGTCCCCTGGACGACGCCCCGTCCCCCTGCACACAGCCAGCTCCCTCCTGCCATCGGCCACACCGCACAGCCAGGCGGGTCTTTCTCAAGAACGACCACGGTGTGTCACTCCGCTCCCTCCCGCCCCCCTGAGCCTCAGAGCTGCCCTCCGGGTCCGGCCAGGCTCCTGCCACGGCTCACGGTCCCTCCTGCTTTTCCAGCCCCTTCTGTGCAGCAGCCACACTGCATGGCTGGGCTCCCCGCTCCGGCCAGCCTCTCACCCCCAGGCACACTTCTACCCCTTCACCTGGGTGACCCCGATTATTCTGCACGAGTCCCTGTCCCCATTTCCACCTGGGGCCACCCCTCCCCGTGCCCTGGCTCCCCTACTCTCGCCTTTCAGGTGCCCCACTTCCCTCTCGCTCCCAGAGCTCTGGTTCTCCCCCTCTGGGCTGTCAGTATTCGCAGGCGTTAGTCCTTTTCCCAGAGCCACAAAAGGCAGCGCCACCAGCCCAGGCGACGCTGGCTACTCTGGTAACAAAAGGTGGGGTGCTGTCTTCAAGGGACAACTCAGCGGCCTCCCTGGGGGGTATCCCCACCTTCTGCCTGGTGAGGGCGAGACTACCAATGGCCACCGTGCTTCACAGGGTAGCAAAATGTCTCCTGCCTCAATGTGGTCTTGGGTCTGAAGTCCACTCTCGGCCTTGGAGTCATGTTTTAGCTAGTTTTGGGGAAGTCATCTGTTCCTCTTCCACTGTGACTAATTATGACATCAGGGAGAACCCAGGGGCAGGGGCCTAGGCATCCTGGTCACCTCTAGGTTGGCCGGCAAACCTACCATGTTGCCCCGAAAACAAGACAGGGTCTTATATTTATTTTTCCTCAAGAAGACACCCTAGGGCTTATTTTCAGGGATGTGTTGTTTTCCCCTCAAAGCCTCAGCTTGCAGCACGCACAGGACGGCCGGGACCTGAGAAGGGGAGCCGACCTTGTTGGTGGGGCTGCCCGCACCTTTCCGGTCACCTCTGGGATAGTAGCTGTCACAATGGGGCAGATGAGAAGGGCTGCTCGTCATCTTTACCGCTCCAACGAAATGCGTGGGTTGTGCAGATGCGCTGCGTAGCCACGCCCATCGCTAGGGCTTATTTTTGGGGTAGGGCTTATATTGTGCAAATGCTTAGAAATCCTGCCAGGGCTTATTTTATGGGTAGGTCTTATTTTCGGGGAAACACGGTAGTTGAAAGTGGCCCCATCACACAGGCCTGGTCCTTACCTATGGCCCAGTCCCTGCCCCCTGCCCGTCCCCACGGGCCTCATGGAAATGTTTCCATCTGGTTTCTGGGCCAAGTCTTTTCATCCACTCTCTGCTGGACGCTGATAACCTCACAAGAGCTTCTCCCCTTCCCTGAAACCAGCAGGGGTCAGACACGGGTGACTGACTTTGACTTTGCCCACTGCTCCCCTCAAGGACTGGTCCTCCATGTCTCACTCGGCCTCCTGCATCCCTCAGTCTCTGAGACACCCTATCGAGTCCCACTGCCCCGCCTTCCTCTCTTGACACCCACTCCTCACCCCTACTGCCCAAGGTGGATGTGGCACCGGTGGAGTCCTTTCCCCAACTGGGGCAGATTGCTCGAGTGTCAGGCTTTGATCTCCAAAAGAAATCTAAGTTTATTTTTTTTCCTAATTTTTAATTTAATTTTATTTTATTAGTAGAGATGGGGTCTCACTCTTGCTCAGCCTGGTCTCAAACTCCTGAGCTCAAGCAATCCTCCCATTTTGGCCTCCCAGAGTGCCAGGATTACAGCCCAGAAATCTGTTTATTTAAAAATTTTATGTCTGTTGGGCACGGTGGCTCACGACTGTAATCCTAGCACGACTGTAATCCTAGCACTCTGGGAGGCCGAGGCGGGTGGATTGTTCAAGGTCAAGAGTTCGAAACCAGCCTGAGCAAGAGGGAGACCCCATCTCTACTATAAATAGAAAGAAATTAATTGGCCAACTAATATATATAGAAAAAATTAGCCGGGCATGGTGGCACATGCCTGTAGTCCCAGCTACTTGGGAGGCTGAGGCAGCAGGATTGCTTGAGCCCAGGAGTTTGAGGTTGCTGTGAGCTAGGCTGACGCCACGGCACTCACTCTAGCCTGGGCAACAAAGCGAGACTCTGTCTCAAAAAAAAAAATTATGTCAACAGTCATATTTGTAATTGTTCTTTTTTCCCTTACACATTAGGGTATACATATGGATGCTCGTCATGTCACTATTTATACCTTTACATATGCCTTTATTGGCCAGGGTAAACTAGATCCCAGTGATAAACAAACCCCAAATGCAGTGCCACACAAGGGGCCAGGGGAGGTGGTGGACTGTCTCCATGGTGGGAAGGAATATTTTAACACTGACAGTGTTTAGAATTGCTGGCATGTGGCAATAATAAAAAGCAGATTGACTTTTAGACACTTTTGTTATTGTTTTAAAATTCTCTATAAACAATGTACCCCCGAGGGCCGGGCGAGGTGGCTCAAGCCTGTAATCCTAGCACTCTGGGAGGCCGAGGAGGGTGGATTGCTCAAGGTCGGGAGTTCAAAACCAGCCTGAGCCAGACCCCGTCTCTACTAAAAATAGAAAGAAATTAATTGACCAACTAAAAATATATATAGAAAAAATTAGCCGAGCATGGTGGCACATGCCTGTAGTCCCAGCTACTTGGGAGGCTGAGGCAGCAGGATTGCTTGAGCCCAGGAGTTTGAGGTTGCTGTGAGCTAGGCTGACGCCATGGCACTCACTCTAGCCTAGGCAACAAAGTGAGACTCTGTCTCAAAAAAAAAAAAAAAAAAAAACAAACAATGTACCCCTTTATCACTGCATCCAGGGCAGACCACTTCTACTACCACCAGCCCCACAGGGATGACGCCACTGCCAAAATGCTTATATAGCCAGAGCACAAAGTCCATTTCTCAGTTATGGTACCTTCCCAGCAGGTGTTTCTGGTTGGTGGGCTCCTCCACGTGGTGATCCAGGGACTCAGGCTCCTTTCATCTAGGGCTCCTCCCTCCCTTCCCTCTCATCTGTATCCAGTATGGCCAGAACACGTTGGGAGGGAGACCCAGACATTTCACTGAAAGCCTTAGCCAGGAAGAGGCGCAGATAACTCTGCTCTCGTCTCATTGGTTATAACTCAGTCACATGGCCACACCAAACTGCAAGGGAGGCTGGGAAATGTAGTCTGTTTGCATTTCTACACTTTGCATGATGTCACAAACTTCTAGCAGTCTTTGCCACATGTCTTAAATATTAATATTTAATAATAATATTTTTTAAATGTCTGATTAGACAAGAGTGTGGATAAACTACTTTCTATGAGCCTTCTTTCTCCGTGTAGGAATCTTACCATGGGGTACATAGTCATGGCTCCTCCAGTTGAAACAATCCCAAATTTTGCACCATTCCAGTGACCCAAATGCTGAGCTCACAGAGCCTTATGCTGTCTTCTTCTCCTACGCAGATTATCTCCCTTCTATCTGAGCACATGACCAGACTACAATTCCCAGTCTCCTTGCAGTTAGTTCTGGCCATGTGACTAAATCCTTATCAATAAAATATGAATGGAAGTGAGGGTGCCACTTCCTGACGTAAGCCTTAAAAGCTACTCTGTCTCTGTCACGAGCTCCTTCCCTTCCCATTGGCTGCAGCCATCAGTGGCCCAGCTTCCTGGGTGAAGATCACAATAATACCTGAGGGCAGTTGTTCTCAAACTTTCAGAATCACTTGGAGGGCCTGTTAAGACACAGATTGCTGGGCACTACACCCGGAGTTTCTGAGTCCCTAGGTCTGGGGTAGGGTCTGAGAATTCACGTTTCTAACAGGTTGCCAAGTGTTGCTGCTGTTGCTGCTGGTCCAAGGACCACACTGAAAACCACTGTCCTAGGGAACGATGGAGGACATGATGAAGAAGCCTGTGTCCCTGAGTGGTCCTGTGGATCCCAGCTGCTCTGTCATCCTCGGTAGCTCAGCTGAGAAAGAAATAAACTTTTTTATTTTTTAAGTCACTGTACTGCTGGGCATCTTTGTTACAGCAGCTTACCCTTCTACCCTAGGAATTGAGTTTCTGTCACTTGCAACCAAGAGTTCCGACCAATATAGACTTATAGCTTAACTTCAGTAAGTTTAGCTGCTGAGAGAGTTTGCTTCTTTGTTCCTGCTTCACCCAAACCCCAACTTTTTTCATCCTACCTTGGCATTGACCAGGACTCTAAAAGGGGATGTGCATATGCACCAAGCCCCAGGAAGGGGCAGGAGTATAAAGAAAAACCCCACTCTGTTACAATATTACCAAACATTAACATTAGCATTATTATTATTTCAGCTACTTGCCTGAGTCCCTCGAACACCAGGCCCAACTCTGAAATGTAGCTTGCCATGGAGTCTGGAGCCAGCCCAGGTAACCACTCCCTCATTTGGTGGGTAGTTTTTGTGCTCTCTGATTTCCTGGTTTTAGGTGTACACTCATTGTGCAGGTAAAGGAGGGGACAAACCCAGGAGGTGGGGACACGTGTGGTCCAAGCTCTTCCTGGCTCTTGTCCTGATCACCACTGTATCACCAGCTTCCATCATACCACTTGGCACAGAATAGTACTCAGTGAATATCCATGGAACGGATGACTGAATGTCATATTCCTCTTGATCATGTTACCCCTCTGTGTTTCTCCTTCCAGCACTTGGCCAAGCCTCTCTCTCGAATTTCCTCCATATTCAGATAGTCATCAAGAGCTTGTCATTTTTTCCTTGAAAAGTTCTTGAATATTGCTTCCTGCTACCACACACTTCATTCCTATAAACATCCCATATATTAGTTTTTTATAGCTGCATGGCAAACAAACTGCCCCCAAACTTAGTAGATTAAAATAATTACTTATTATCTCACAATTCTGAAGTGGGCAATTTGGTATGGGCTCAGCAGGGTGGTTTTTCTGGTCTCAGCTGGGCTACCTCATACATCTGCAATCAGCTGTAGGCTGTGTAGCAGCTTTGCCTTTCTTGGCTGGGCCACCACATGGCCTTGGATGAGATAGCTCAAATCTGTGCCACGTGTCTCTTGTTGTCTAGCAGAGTGGCACTGGCTCATTCACAGAGTGGCCGGGCAGAGTTCCAAGAGAGAGAGGGAAAGTCTGCAAGGTCTCTTGAGGCCTGGGCTTGGAACTTGCCAAAGAAAGTCATAAGCCCTGCCCAGATTCAAGGAGCAAAATAAATAGATTTCCCTTTGTGATGGGGCATGGGTATAGAGAGATAAATAATCGCAGCAATTTTGCAAATAATTTACCACTAACCCTATTCCAAGCCACCCCACTCTCTCATCTCTCCATCTTGCCATCTCAATATAGTCCCTCCTATTCTACTTGCCATCTGTGTGCAGTTTCTCAAGTGTGCTATGGTCTCTTCATTGCCGGGTCCTTGTACCCTCTCTTCCCTGTGCCTGGCATTCTCTTCTGCCTTGCCTTTCCCAACCTCCAGCCTGGATCAGGTATGCCCTCCTTCTGTCCCAGAGCATACAGTACTGTCACTGCCATTGCCACAAGGGGCATCTGTTGTTTTTGCCTTCTCAGCACATTATTCCTTTTTATTCCTTTTCTTTTGGGGACAGTCCCCAAGTTTTTCCTTTGGCATACCTTCCACATCCCCAAAGAGGCTGATTGAAGCACCCCAGATGCAGAGGCCAATATGTGACTAGGTCTGGTCAACTACAATTATACCGATTGGCTCAGGGATGATCATGTGATCCTATTCAGGCCAATGAGAGTCAAGCTCAAGACTGTTTCTGGAAAAATTGGGAAAGTGGTACCAACTTTTGACTCAAGTTGCCAAACTAGCAGAGGGTAAGTTTGGAATCACTGGGGGCTATCTTTGTCACCACGAGAAAAGATTCAATCTGAAAAATATAGCCACACAGCATCAAGAGAATAAGAAAAACAAATTCCAGGCAACATAATTTGAGTTGCTGGATCCAGCCATGCCTAAAACCATTTAGCACTAAATTTTTCATTATGTGAACCAACAAATTTCATTTATTACTTAAACTAGTTTGGGTTGGGTTCCTATCTTGAACTAAAAGAGTCTTGACAAATATAATTATACATAGTGGTATAATTACCTGTCTATTCTTGGATTTTCTACTAGCCTTTGCTCCCTAGAAGCTGAGTGGATTTCTGATTCATCTCTGTATCCGTGGACCCCAGCACAGAACCTGGTATATAGTAAGTATTTAATACATGCCTACTGAATGATGATTGAGACCTGGGTACTAGCCCTGATTCTGCCTCTGGTTTGTGACCTCGAGCATCTATTTCTTCTTTCTGAGCTCAGTTTCCAACTCTACATGTGAAGATCATCCTCCTTGCCCTGCCTTGCTTGAGGGCTGTCATAAGGATCAGATGAGTCCAGGCTTATGAAGTCCTTGGCAAACTCTAAAGCTCTGCATACACACACACTATAATTCTATTTTCAGGGGTATACGTTTTGTCCTAATTTTATAAACCTCCAATAAACTATAAGATCTTGGGGCACAAAACATGCAGTACATTGAAACAGCACGAGGAAGACCTGGGAAGCTCAGTCCCAACCGGCCCCAGAGCTGCCTACATGCAACACAGACTTGTCACACCTGCAGATGAAATAAGAAAGATGGGCCCCTGCTGCCCAGCACCTGCCTCCCTCCCCCCAAGGATGCTATATAAACAGTCCCAGTGTCTCCTTGAACTTGAGTTGTTGCAAGTGACAGGACAATGGGGCACAGGCTGGCTGGCTGTTCTCCGAACTGTCTCCCTTTTCCTCCTGGGCACCCAGAGAGAGACTACATCTCCCAGCCAGGTGACTGAGGTCTGGCCACGATGTGACTCCAGACCTGAACCATGAAACTCCCTCATAATCGTCTACACTCGCTTTCCGCCCTCATCTTTTAGTCACATGCAGAGGACTCAGTAGAAGGCTCTAATGCTCTAGAATATGGTTCTTAACTTTTCTTTATGAGCCTGGGACCCCTTGGGCAACTGATAAAGCCTATGGTATCTCTCTAAGACTAATAATTTTAACTGTATAAAATAAAATACATAGGATTACAAAGGAAACAAATTATTGAGATACAGGAATAAAAATTTTAAAAGTGTGTAACATAGTGCTTCTTTATTAACACTTGAAACAACAAGATCTAGTCTAATTACCATAATTTCAACATGGTGCCAGCATAAACAATATTTTGAGATATCAACAATAACTTCAATGTGGTATGAAAATATCCGTGATTTCTAATAGCAACAAATAGGTACTGCTAACATCACCTTGTTCATTGTCTACATTCATCATTGAAGGAAATGTCAAATGGCAGAGGTTAGTATAAATAAATATGCAACTATTTTCCCTTTCAAGTCCATGAATACCTGAATTCCATCCACAAATCTCTTGGGGGTCTGTTGTCTCCAAGATGGGAATCAATCTCAGCTTTACAGCATGACAGAGCCACAAGAAAAAAGGAGCCTGGGTCCCTGGATGACCACATGGAACAGAGGTCCCTCCAACGTTATTAAACTTGAAGGAAAAGACTATTTCTTCCAGGAGCGTTGAGACTCTGGAGCAAGGCCTGAGACTCAGTGGGGTGGCCCTGAGCAAGTCGTCTAAACTTTCTGAACCTCAGTGTCCTCATAAAGAAAATGTAGACTATGGTCCCTGCTGTGGTCTGAATGTTTGTGTCCTCCACAAATCCCTGTGTTGAAACATAACCCCCAGGGTGATAGTATTAATATTAAGAGGTGGGGCCTTTGGGAGGTGATTTGGGCAGAGCCCTCATGAATGGGGCTAGTCCCCTTATAAAGGATGCCCGAGGCCGCTTGTTATCCCCTTTGCCCTCCTGCCACGTGAGGACACAGAGACGGTGCCATCCAGGAGGAACAAGCCCTCACCAGATACCAAATCTGCTGCAGCCTTGATCTTGGACTTCCCAGACCCCAGAACGATAAGCAATAAATTTCTGTTTCTTGTAAATTGCGCAGTCTATGGTGGCTTTGTTATAGCTACTTGAATAGACTAAGACAATCCCAGTCTTGTAGGTCTGTCATGGGGATTAAAGGGGATAAAAGTCTGAATGCTTGTAAACTTTATGGTAATTTACAACTGGGTTCTCCAAACACTGCCCAGTGAGCTGGCACTACAGATAAGAGCAACACAGTGAAATCTCATCAGTGAAATAGATTCCATCTGAAAAACTGGCCTTTAAGATTATGACCTTCCTAATTTGAGAGGTTATAAAATTCGTTCTTTTATAAAATGAGACTGATTGTAAATAGTACTTGTGGATTTTTTCCCCATTGTTCTTCCTTTGTAAATGGAGTTGACAACACTATTTGGATTCATAAATATTTTATGAAATGTAGCTGGTTTATGAAAACTGCAAAGTATGAGAATCATTGCTTTCTACCACCACAAAAATATTCATTTTTATTGTCACTCAAAAGTAATGAAGCCTAGAAAGGATTTGATTCCTGACCTAGCACAAGTTTTAATAATAAGAAGAGTTAACATGAAGATTTCAATGTGCCCCAAACTGATCTAAATATTTCACATGTATAACTGATGTACTGAATAATCTGAATTTGGTGAGGGACACCCATAAATGAGTTTAGTTTTTCTTCAATTGTTGCATTCCAGTATATTCGATCAAATCTCTCCTTCTTGTCCATTCCATCCCGTTTTAAAATCCAGTCATATATATTTAACACTTCCTCTAAATCAAGCTTGACCTTTCACCTCAACCATGTATTGCTATTTAGTTAAACAGCCCAACTATGAGCACCTTACAAGGCTATGAGGTAGGTACTATTTTTTTTTGAGACAGAGTCTCTATTGCCCCGGCTAGAGTGCTGTGGCGTCAGCCTAGCTCACAGCAACCTCAAACTCCTGGGCTCAAGCGATCCGTCTGCCTCAGCCTCCCAAGTAACTGGGACTACAGGCATGCGCCACCATGCCCGGCTAATTTTGTCTATATATTTTTTGTTGGCCAATTAATTTCTTTCTATTTTTAGAAGGGTCTCGCTCTTGCTCAGGCTGGAATTTTTAATGGCATCTTATAGATACTAAGGCCCAGATAGGTGAGGTAACTTTCCCAAAGTCACAAAGCTGGTAAGTTGTGGACACAGGATTCAAACTTAGGCTATCTGGCTCCAGAAATTTGCCCTTAACCTGTATCCCTATTCTTATATAGGCTGAGGGGTCTGGGATGGTGGGAGGAAGGCTGGTATAATGTCCCTAAGAAAGTCCTGCAGTCATGTGTCTTGTGGCTTTCTGGAACATGGGGGTATTTAGCACCTCCAGTCTACCCTCAGCTTTGGGGCTTTACCTGGAAATTTGAGACAATAGGAAAAGTCCCATTTAAAAGTTTGTTACATTCTTCCTAACCATGTTCAGATTTAAATTTAAAAAAAAAAAAAAAAAGTAAAAGTAAAAGTTTGTTACATGTGTGTCATCTAATTTAATCTCACAACAGCCTTATGTGATAAGTCTATTAAATAGGGTAATGCTAGCTACTATAACAAACAGCCTCCAAAATTTAGTGGCTCAATACAGTAACGGTTTATCTCTCATATAATGTTCTAAGGCAGGTGTTCCTGGTTGGAGGGCAGCCTTGCCTTCACGTGGTGATCCTGGTAACTGACAGGTTTTGGCTCCATCATCCCCCAGGGCTTTGAGGTCCTCTGCATCTAGATTGCAGATGGGGAAGGAGAAGCTCACCTGCTTCCTAAAATCCCTCCCTGGATGTAATGCTCACCATTCCAGCTCATCTTCCATTGGTTAAAGACTAGTCACATGACTAGATGCAAAGGAGACTGGGAAATGTAGTCTTTGACCAGGCAGGTATCTTCCCTAGACAACTCTACACTATGGAATCTTTTCCGGGGTTAGTGCAACAAAAAAGTTCTCTTAACCAATCTGTTTAACCGGCTCACCAGGATAACCAGTGCTCCCACTCTGCCTGAATGCAACGCTACTGCCCCAGGCATATTGAATGCTCATGGCTAGTAAGCCACTCTCTGGCCTCCATGTCCTCTTTGGCTCTCTGTCATAAAATGGCATGCTTGCCAAGAGTCTGTTGGGTTTGTTCCCAAACCAGTTTGCACCAGCCCCACTTGTTATTGTAATGTGGTAATTGAATTAGATATTCCATAAGCTGATGAAATATGAGTGCAAAAGAAAGAGATTTGTTTTTACGAAAACTCAATAAGGACTAGTTGCTAAAGAGAATACTGTTCTCTTTAGCACGCCAAGTTAGGTGTGGAAGAAACAACTAACTACAAAATCTCTGGAACAAAATAACCATGAAAACCAAGAGGGATTTGACACCCAAGTTGCTGCATACATAAGGGTCTGCAGGTCCTTGTTCTACATTAAAGAAACCAAAATTGAAAATCAAAAGATAGATTCTGGGTGTGGTTTATGCAAAGAGGACAATGTGCAAAGACAATTAACAGACCCGCACTCAAAGAATTGACTGGCAAATGAGAATATGTGTATGCTTTTAGTTGAACGAAATATCCAAGGTGTGTATCATTTAAAAAAATTCTGTGCTTCTTTGATGAACTTACTAACCACCAGTCCCAAATAAGCTGAATACATTGGCTTCTACAGGAGTATTATCCTCATTTTATAGGTGAATAAATTGAGGCCCAGGATAAAAGCAGGGGCAGAGACAAGATTCAAAACCAGCCAGTCTGGTCTCAATGTCTATGCTCTTACCCTCTAAAGCCAGAGTGGTCCAGTCAAACTTTCCATGATGACAGAGATGGTCTCTATCTTCTCTGTCCAATGGCCACTAGCACATGTGGCTAATGTGCACGTGAATAGTGTCTAGTGGGAGTGAAGAATTGAAATTGCAATTTGATCCAATTTTAATTACTTTATAAATGGCCACCTTTGGCTAGTGGCTCAGGTATTGGACAGTGCAGCTCTGTGCTACAGTGCCATTAGCACACACATTTCACCACGTCTCAGGCTATTGCTTTGCCTTGACTCTTTCCCAGTCATGATGTCTTCTGAGTCGCAAGCCCCGCCCCTTTGATTCAGGCATGTCTGGATTCCAATATATTACGCTGATTGGGGAAGGGAGGGGTGGACCTTGGCGGGAGGAACGGGGGTAGGCCTCTGTCAGCAGCAGCTGAGCTCAAATTGCCATATGGTAGCAGCTGCCATCCATGCCAGCACCATGCTAAGCTCCTCGCCCGCAGGGAAGTGCTGCTGTTTAGAGCAAGAGCTCAGCAGACAGCACCCCCCTCCTTGGCAACGTGACTTCGAACAAATCACTGCATCCTTCTGAGCCTTGGTTTCCTCCTCTGCAGGGTGGGATTAAAAGGGCCTACTCCATAGTGCTGTGAGGATTAAATGAAGTGATGCCTGCTTCGTGCTTGGATCACAGTGACTACTCACAGTGACTACTCACAGTAACTACTCAACAAACGTCGTCGTTCATATCTGCTCTCACCCTCCCCGTCAAAGGAACAGAAGGAGAAAAATCGGAGTGGGATGGAGCGAAAGGGTTCATTGGGAAAATTCTCAAACATACATGAAAATAGAGAAAATGGTTTAATAAACCTCCATAGTCCTATCACTTAGATTTTTAAATTATTAACCAGAGTAAAGGATTTAATATTTCCATTAACCCAAAGATGTCAGTGCTTAGGACGCTGAAAAACAAATTCTCAATGGCTCCAAATAAATGGTCACAAACACATGTTAAGACTCCTTTGAGCAGCCTTGGCTGGGACTCAACATTCAGAGAGTTACTTTCAGACAGTTGTCATTCGTCTCCCAAATAATACCTTCATCCTCCTGGAACAATGCCTCCCCCACCCCCACCCCACGCTGGGTGTGGCTATGGTGTTTTCCTGGAGATACTCAAGGTTCCATTTCTCTGGGTTCCCCCAAACCATATGGTTTTTCAGTGCCCAGAAGATTCCGGGAGACCCCAAAATCCTACCTATAACATTCCTTAAATTAATAAGAGGCAGCTTTTAATTTCTTGCGACCCAGATCCCTAAATGGTAATCAGGCTCCAGAAAGGCCACAGCTGCCATCTCTCAAGACTGGTACCTCTTGTCCCCTGAGGTTAAAATAATCCATTCTTTTAGGAGGGAGGCCAGAGAGAGATCCTATCAGGGAAAACGCCTGGGCCCTCTGGCCTTCTGGAAAACTACTGAACTATATTCTAACTATAAAAATCAATCCCTTAAGATGCCAGGAGCCTGGGGAATAGGCAGTGTAGAAAAGGGGAAAGAAGAAATTCACTGGAGGGGGGTACTGGCCTGCACCGGGCACTACTCTGCGCTGAGAGTTTCTCACATACCTCCATCCAGTCCTCACAGGGATACTGCTGGGCAGATATTCCCAACCCAGCTCACAGATGAGGAAACTGAGGCACAGGGAGGTGGAGTCACTTGCCCCAAGTGAAAGCAAGGTCTGGCTCACTCTTAAACCCATGCTCTTTCTCAAGCAATGCCTTAGGTGAGCTCTCCCTCCTCCTCCCTCTCCCTCTCTTCCTCCCTCTCCAATTCTGAGTCTCAGATTCCTCTCCCTGACACAGGAATGGCAAGTTCTGCCTGGCTCACAAAGCTTTTGGAAAGATCTAGACTCATAAGTGATATGAAATGCTTCGGAGGGTGCCCAGGGCCCAGCCGGGAATTGGGGTTACTTTTTTTGTTGTCCTCGAAGCTGACAACCTTGGAGCTCTGGAAGAAGAAAATCCAAGGCCTTGTTGAGGGGGTCACCAGTGCAACTCTGGCATGATGGGACAGAGGAAAATCACTAGGTCCCCTCAGGTCCCCAAAGGAAGAAGGAGGGGAGGTGGCAGAGGGAGGGTGAGCTGAAGGGGGTGCCTTGGGGGGTTGCTGTTTTTGGTGACTGCTCACTGACAGTTTTCCAAGCTGAGAAACACACATACACAACCTCTAACCTCCTCTGGCTTAAAATAGAGCTACCGCACCAAATATGCCAAGCATAGGGCAGAGTCACCTGCCCGGCAGGGCCAGACAGCTCCCCCATGGCCCCAATAACACCCAGCCCCAGCAGGCACACTGTCCGCTATGCGTCACGGCTGCTCACAGCCAAGCGTCCTCAGCCCCACCTCAGAGGAGAGGAAAGCAAGGACCAGAGAGGCAACGGTGGTGGTGGGGGGACAATAAAGCCAGCAGCATCTTGCTTGGCAAGCATCGTGGCCTCAGGGGCCAGCAGACCCTGAAGATAATCCTGGCTCAGCCACCACCTGGCTGGGAGGACTTGGCAGGTCTCTGTGCCTCTGTTTTTTTGCCTGTCAGGTGATTGTCCCATGAGTGATGTCTGTGACTACGCCTAGCACAGACTAGCTTTGCCCCTGCTTCTGAAAAAAGAATTCTTGACATCTGCAGGCAGACAGCTGTGAAAAGGAAGGAAAAATAGCTACTAGGTAAGGGGTGCCAGGATAGTGGCACAAAACAGCTTTTATAATCCTCGCCCTGGTCCTAGGAGGGGAACATTATTATCTCCCCCCCCCCCCAGTTTCTCAGATGGACAAACTGAGGCTCAGAGAGGGGAAGTGTTCTGTCCACAGACACCCAGCTAGAAAGTAGAGGAGCTGGAGTTCCAACCCAGGTCTTGTTGCCTCTAGCTGTGTCCATGACCAAGCCCTATTAACTTGGCCATGAGCAGGCCCTGCCCTTTCGGCAAGAACACGCTGCGCTCCCAATCCCACTGTCTCCTCACCTCTTCTCAGGCCCTTCCTGGGCTGCAGGTCCTTGGTGTCCCACCCACCCCCACTCTGAGACTCCAGCCCAGGTTTCTGTCCTCTGATGTCTGAGCACAGATCAGAATATCAAACTTGCTGATGTCGTTGCTAAAAATAAGGCTGAAACCACAGTGCCAGCACCCTGCTTCTGGGCCGCCAAGCTCCATCCTGATTATTGGGGAATGACAGGGTCCAAGGCCCCCTCTAGCAGGCACTAGGCTCTAATTCTGCCTGGTAACTGAGGCAGGGGAGGCACAGGGTCTGATGTCCCTACAGGCCCGGGCACCCGCTCACTTGTGATATCTGTGATAGTGCCCGACACTTCTAGACAAGTCCCCAGGATCATTACAAACAGCAGCTTAGCACGAATTTATTATCTTCTGGTTCTGCAGGACGCAGGTCTACACTGGCCTCAGGGGGCTAAAACCAAGGTGTTGGCAGGACTGCGTTCCTCTCTGGAGGCTCTAGGGAGGAATCTGTTTCTTTGCCTTTTCCAGATTCCAGAAGGAGCCCAGTGTCCCCATCCTGTGGCTCCTTCCTTCACCTTCAACACCAGCATTGTCAGGCTGAGCCCCTCTCAGGCTGCCATCTCCCTCTTCCCATCATAAGGACGCTGTGATTATCCAGGGGCCACCCAGAGAGTCCAG
This sequence comes from Mirza zaza, assembly GCA_008750895.1. Lineage (NCBI taxonomy): Eukaryota > Metazoa > Chordata > Mammalia > Primates > Cheirogaleidae > Mirza > Mirza zaza. The sequence continues at coordinate 114,096 of VSMD01101988.1, forward strand.
GATAATGTCTCTTCTCAAGGTCAGCTGACTAGCCACCTCCATTCCACCTGCAGACTTAACTCCCTTTTGCAGGTAACCTAACGTGTTCACAGGTCGCAGAGGGCGTGGGCATCTTTCGGGGAGTGGCATTCTTCTGCCTCCCACAGCTCCTTATGAGATAGGATTTTTTTACCCCACTTTAATGACGGGGAAACTGAGGCATCCCATCCTTTACTAAGGCATGAGCTCTTTTTACACCAGGAATGGCGTTTGCACCACTAGGTGCTTAGTAAATATTTGTCGGGTGACTGACTGAGTGAAGGAATCAATGAAGGAAGGAAGGAATGACTTGGCCAAGGTCACAGGACTTCTGTGGACGCAGGCCTTGGGCCTTTGCTCCAGATGTCACTGCCCCCAGACAGACACTTTAGTCCCGGGACCCCAGCGGGTAAACGAAGGCAGACGTGCGGGAGGAGCCTCCCCGGCCCCGCCCCCGCGCCAAGCCCCGCCCCCGGTGCCCGGGACGCCCCGCCCCTCTCCCCAGCGCCCCGCCCCCGGTGCCCGGCCGCCCCTCCCCTCTCCCCAGCGCCCCGCCCCCGGTGCCCGGCCGCCCCTCCCCTCTCCCCAGCGCCCCGCCCCCGGTGCCTGGCCGCCCCTCCCCTCTCCCCAGCGCCCCGCCCCCAGTG